>SKCR01034034.1:0-32645 GCA_019454045.1 Zanthoxylum bungeanum
TATGGGCCCACTTGCTTCACTATGAACTAGGGCTAAAAGGTCGGTGGCATTAACACTTTTACCAAGTAAATAGTGTTTTAGGCACTTTGCCCAATAAACTAGATTCTTAGATTTATTTTAATGGGATCAAATTAGTCCTAGTACCCACTCTCAAAAGTGTGGATATACGAGTCTTGTTAATGGTCCCAGACAACAATGCCCCAATTAGTTTCATCTAATCAAATCAGTTGAGCTATTATTTGTCATTTTATATTTGAGATTTATTATATTCAAAATATAAATTCTGTTATTCACATCTAATTTTTTCTTAAATATAATCTTATATAAAAAACACTTTAGTGTTCTAGAATATAAAGGTTCACCCGCAGCGGGTTAAACACTGATATAGAGATAATGTATCTAGTCAAAAATAGTTACATTATAACAGTTTCCAAATTCGGTACACCCGAGGTAGTTTCTAAACTTAGGTATCTACGTTAAACAGCCCGACTTTCGTACGTTTCTAATTCGCAGATTAATCTCGATTGAAGTCAGTATCTTGTTCAAAACAGATTCGAACATCAATATATATTTATGTACCACACTAAGTATTTAAAATCTAATTTCTACTAGTAGTGAAATAATTATGACAACATATTTGAAGTCAGAGCCTTGCTCATTCTTCAATTCCTTCATGTCTGCTTTGTTCAAACGGCAGTCATGCTTCCGCGATTCCCGTTTGCCACAATTAAGAAGACATTTTGGGATATGTCATTATCTTCCTTGAAGATTATAATGATTTTCCTTTGCCCTTTACACATTTCAGAAGCCTTCGGCCAAGCCTTGGCCTTCTAGAATATCGAGGTAAGGGCGCCTTGCGCTACTTGCCTAATTGCAAACTTTTGACTTTATCTCTTTGAGAATAGTCATTAACTCTCCAAGAGTTATTTATTGCAATTTTAGTACTTCTAAGATTCTAAGGATAGATTCTTTGAAGATCCTTCAATTTCATTATCATACTTTAAGGATCTAATCCTTATTCTGATTAAGAAATTAAGGAGTCTACTGCGACAAGCTAAAGGATTAAGCACTTAAGTTATCATTAGATAATCTTCCAAAGATTATGCTCTACTATTTGCTTACCTCCGCGGCTTAGGCTTAATATTATTTTATCAAATAAAAATAACTTATTAATTTCCAGGACCATCCTGAAATATTCCCAATTTGAAAATTTAACCATTTAAACACATTTTTCCCTAGGATTATGTTTTAAATGTCAATCTTTTAATTTTAACTTGATTCTAATAGTCCAACTATTTAATCAACGATTTTGGTACTATGTTTTTAATGATTACAATAGTCCAAACTATTTAATCAACTATAATTTAATAGATTAAATCATTATATTGATTACTATAATCCAATTATAAAATCAACTATAAATGAATGTTTGAATATAGTCCAACTATTTATAAAACAACATTTAAATATTAGTCCAACTAACATTTAATTTATTTGACGAATGATATTGAATGAGCGCGTATGGCAAGGATTAAACAAGTATGCAAATTCAATTCTTGCCTCCCACTATTTTTTCGGCGAGCCTCTAACCCTCTTTCGAGTACTTGGGAAACCGTGTTTCCTAGTGGGCTAGGATCCCGTTAAATATCACATAATCTTGACTTTGCCCAACAAATTGTATGATAATTAACTAGGTAGTGTTGGACAAAATGACCCCATAGCGTCACTATTTGCACAGATCATTGTGTTGTTGTAGCAAATAACTATGTGACAAGGAAATTGAACTCTCATTTGTGATTAGATCACCATAGATATATAATGAAGAGAGGTCCCTATGATTAATTCCTGGATTGAGAATGATATGAGACAGTATCAGTCCCCGAAGGTTTAATCATTAAATATCCCTAGCCGGAGTATTATCGAGACTGGACATCGATAATGTGGAATAGGCTAGTATTGCACTTGTGTGCGTTGTGAGGGCACAATGGCATAGTTCTCATATATATAAGTATCGGATACTTATGCAAGTGCGATAGGAGGTCGTGTTTCACCGATGGTACGGAAACAGCTTCGCTCTGGATAGACCCTCGGAATCCCATTGGTATTATGACTATGTGTCTATGGGAGGCCGAAATCAAGGTAGGTGTGTATAGTCTTAACCTGAGACTTACATCGCTAATACTTACGATAATCGATAGACTTTGGTCTTGGTGGTACAGGGCTTTAACCGGTTCTGCGTACACCACTTCTGGGTTTCAGAGAGTCGTATTGTATTGGGTGTGATGTCAAGACGGAAGTATCACTTCAGTCATAGTGGAGATGATGTCACGCAGGATACGGTACTAGTGCTCTTGAGTGATGCGCATCCAATCGGGATATTGTGACCAGGTCATAATATCCGATTATAGAGACTATGTTACCAGACATCCGATATGTGTTTCGGACGGGGCAGACACTTATCCAGCCCCAGCCCTAGCACGTGACTATCCGATACTGGACCGATATACACAATACAATGGTATACTACGCTTGATACAGATTTTAATATTCTTAAATGAATATGACCAGAGAATTTGGTAAGATCGTGCTTTGCTAGGAGCCGACCTTGTCTCGTAAATCGGTAGAACGTAGTACTTGGTACGTACGTGGTTCGGATACACCGACGACCGTATTACTGCCAACGTATCCGGAGATCTCATGGGTCGCTTCCCGATAATGCACCGATGACGCATAACTCGCACTCATTAAATAATCTGGGATTATATAGAAGAAAGAGAAAATAATCTAGGATTAATTACAGAGATATTTTATCTAGGATAAAATATCGTCTAGAGAGAGATAAAGATTAATTTGGAATTAATCGGTAAATTAATATATTCGATATATTAAACGAAATTAGATTTCGATGCGGAATAAAATTAGATTTTAATTCGGGCGAACGAATTAATTTAGAATTAATTCGTTAGCGACGTGAATAGTGAATTCGCTAGGCGTAATCATTTAATTACGACGCGACGGAAATTCGCTAATTGAGAATTAGCGAACCCGAGCCCGAGTGTGATTGCGAGCGCATTCGTATTTCGAATTCGAGTGCGGCGACGCAAGTCACATCAAGCGTCAAATCAATCGTTACATCAAGCGTCAAATCAAAGTCGCTTGAGTGATTGATTGATTGATTGATTGATGGATGGATTGATGGATTGACTGCATCACTCACTTTATTAAAGTGACATGTGAATAGTGATGCAAGTGGGTGGAATAGTAACTTGATGGATGTGTGTTAATTGATTTACATAGATTTATGGATAAAATAAATGGAAAAGGCTTATTATTTTTTGAAAAAATATATAAGTCATTCTTGTAAACATTTATACAATTAATCCATTACACCTTTAGCTTTTCTTCCTTCTCTCTCACGCCCTTGGGGCTTCTCTTCTCTTCACTGCACAGCTCACAGGCGTGAGCTTTGGGGAGGCAATGAGTGGATTTTTCATGGACAAATCCAAGTGCTAGCACACTTGCGACTATTGCGAAGTTGTTAGGGAGGTTCACCCATGAGGCGGGACTCATCCGACGGAGTTTGGAGCTTCGAAATGAGACCCGAATTAGCTCAAACCAGTGAGCAAATTTGCACAGTGGCGTGAGAAAGATAGTGGGCTTTATGGCTTGATTCGTCTTCAAATCGACATAACCGATCAATGTAAGTATTCCGCTATCTTCGTTGGTGTATTCGCACATTAATTTCATGTCTTGTTTGATCTTGGGACCTAGATAATAACCAACAATGGCATCAAGAGCTATAGGTTCAAGCATGAAATTGTAGGGCTTAAAATTTGGGTAAATTTGTTTTGAGCATGATTTGAATAAATTGATTGTTTGAGTATGCTTATAACATGTCTAATTGCATTTTGGTTGGACCAATTTGTTGAAAATTGATTTGGAATAATTTTCCCCAATTTGTCACTTGGCCGAATGTGTTGGTGATTTTGAATCCTTGGAATTTTTTGGTTTTGATTCATTGGATGAGTTAGAATCATGTAGGATGATGTTAATTTATGGTCAATTGGATTGTACTTTGAATTGACATAAAATCCCCAAAATTCTCATGTTGGTCGAATTGGAGTATGCCCTTGAATGTCTTGGATTTTTGATTTTATGAAGATTGGATGTGTATGAAATCATTTAGGATGTTGATTTAATGTCGATTGTGGGTTTGATTGGATTGAAACCAAATCGGATGTGAAATCCTTCCTTGGCCGAGACTAAAGAAGCATGTAATGGGTTTGATTTTTCATTTATGTGTTGGACATATGATAATGATAATGAGCATGATTAATTGGACTAATATGGTGTTTTAGAAATATTGATTTAGTTGATTAATCATGTAATACACTTTAGTTTAATTGAATATGAAATGGATTTTGTATATTTAATTAATTGAGCCTAATTTTGGAAATTGGACTTTAATGTTGTAATTGGGCTTATTGGGCTTGATTTTATCAAGTTGGATTTAGGCCAATGGATTGGATCCAATTGGGCCCAAAACACTTCCGTTAAGCCCAAATGCGACTTAATGAACCTTAAAGTTCAATTGGGCCTAATGGGCCAAGATTGATTTATGGGCTTATGGGGTAAATCCCGGATTGGACTTTGGTTATCGGTTTGACCCGAGATGACCAAAAGTCCACGCCTTAAGAAATCAATTAAAAGCCCATTGGACTTTAATTGAATTGAAGTTCGACATTAGTCGGTCTTTAAGACGCGTTACGATTAAATTTGGAATTTAAATCGTAAAAGGTTTATTAATAAAGTGTAATGTTTAATTTGGAATTGAATAGTGAATTAGTTTAAATACATGTTAAATTTGATTTAATGATGTAGTTTAATTTAATTCATGATTCGTACTTTGAGTACTTATTCGCAGAAACGAGTTTGACTCGAACAAAATCAATCGTTGTTTGAACATTGGATGATCACTTAATTATCAGATTAATTAATTGATTAGATTGATTGATAGCATGCTTATGTGGTGAATACGTGGTTGTGTTGTATGAATAATGTATATCGGATGGATATTAGTCGGGTGGGGCAATTTTAGAAATTGTTGTAATAAATTCGATTTATTAAATTGGACCTGCGTGTCCAGCCTTATCACCATCATTCTCTTTGTATTCTCTTCTCACCTATTCCCCCCATGTAAATGAGGTTTCTGTAGAAGTGTAGTGTAACGGGTAGAAGTAATACAAGTGCTAGCTTGAGTGAGAAAGGGAGAGATTTGATCTAGGATCAATGTGTTAAGTATCCATCCGCATATCATTATTATATTTTCATACTCGCTTTATTATGTTTTTAGAATGCATGTTTAAGGGTGTATGATGATGAGACATTAACAAAGATAATTAAATTGGTAGCCAATTTGCACGCGAAAAACCCTCGTTAAATATCAAGCGTTTATTTTCCTTCCATTGAGTGATTCTTGCTCAAGATCCGAGATTGGCAGGGGTTGTTGGCCAAAGTCAAGCCCTTGTCCGTCGAAGATGTGTTTTAATCATGAGGCTTTGTTCCATATCGGTGTCGTGTCCAAGTTGTGGTTTGTTGGCCAAAGTCAAGACCACTTCTTGTCCTTTGACATTGATTACGAAGCTTCCATGTCAATGGGTCCGCGCTTGACTGGGATCACTAGGTTTGTTGTGCCAAAGCCAAGGCCTAGTTGATTCAGAGGAAAAGGTTAGGGTATATATTCGATATATAGGCATATATTAGATATATGTTTGGGACTTGGATGTCCACCTACTGGATCTAGGAGTTGGATGGGATCCAATTGATCTTCGAGATCTACCTAGTTAATTATCATACAATTTGTTGGCCAAAGTCAAGATTGTGTGATATTTAACGGGAATCCTAGCCCACTAGGAAAAACGGTTCCCGAGTACTCGACAGAGGGTTAGAGACTCGACGAAAAATAGTGGGAGGCAAGTATTGAATTTGCAACATTCGTTCGAATACTCGCTAAACGCGCTCATCTATATTTTACTCGTCATATTAAATTAAAATTATTAGTTGGACTAATATTTTATGTTGTTTTAAAATATATATATTGGACTATATACAAACTCATTCGATATATTAATTGATTTTATAATTGGATTATTGTAATCATTATAATGAATAGTACCTTATTAAATTGATTAAATATAGTTGGACTATTGAAATCAAGAAAGAATTGAAAAGTTGAATATTTAAAATATATAATCATTGGATTAAATGTTTTAAATGATTTAATTTTCATTGGGAATTAATAATAGGTTACTTTATTGGATAAAATAACTTGTTATATCTAAGCCCAAAATAAGCAAATAAGTAGAGCATAAATCTTGGGAAGATTTATGTGATGATGACTTTAGTGCTAATTTAATATACTTGACAATAAATCTATCTTAGATTTAAAAGGTATTAAAATTGCAATTAATAATTCTTGGGAGAATTAATTGACTATTCTAGTGGAGAAAAGTCAAAGTTTGCATTGGGCAAGTTGCAAAAGGTGCACATCATTTCGATATTCTAAACCCAAGGCTTGGCCAAAGGTTTGTGAAAATATTGAAAAGTTAATTGACATATCCCAAAGTGACTACCATTTGGATAGACAAGAAGGACACGAAAGGATAAAGAAAGGGAGGCTCTGACTTTAAACTATTGATCAAAAATTTGATTTCAAAGCTAGTGAATCAGTATAGTATTGAATTGGATTTTAAATACTTAGTGTGGTACATATAAACTTCATATATGTATTGATGTTCAGAATCCGCTATGAGCTGGATACTGAATTCAAGCCGAGATTTCTCTGCAAATCGGAAACGGGACGAAAGTAGCTGTTTCGACCGTAGATACCTAAGTTTAGGAACTACCCTTGGGTATGTACTTAAATTAGGAACTGTTATAATGTAACTAGTTTGACTAGAGACATTATCTCTATATCAGTGTTTAATCCGATGCGGATAAACCTTTATATTCTAGAACACTAAGTGTTTCATTATATAAAGATGATACTGAGATAATACATTAGATGTAAATAACAGAATTTATATTGAATATAAATAAAATCTCAAACATATAAAATGACAAATAAATAGCTCAAATTGATTGACATATAGAGACTTTCATTGTTGCATGATCAATTATTTACACATTATTAACAGGACTCGTATACACAAGCGAAGAGTGGAATTGAGACGGGGTAATAGGACTAGATTTGACTATTCAAATAAGGTCTGCGAATCTAGTTTATTAGGTAAAGTACCTAAAATACTATTTACTGGTAATAGGAAAAGGTGAAAGAATCACGATATGTCCTACTTCCCTTCTGTATGCCGGTCTCATTAGTGTGAAGGTAGTAAGTGGGCCCATATCTAGCTAGAGATGTGAACATGAATATTTCGTGACCTTAACGGATGTGGCATCACGTTATGGTTATGTGTTTTTTGAAGAACACAAATCGGAAACTTTAAAGTTTCGACACGAAGTAAATAAACAGATCGGCTATAGTATTATTCCGCCACGGTAAGACCGTAATGGAAAATACTTAAGCAGTAAGTTTCATACGTACATGAAAGAGTACGGTATTCTTTCAAATGAGGACTCCTCCCGAGACACGTTAGACGTTAGACGGTGGTCCGAACTAAAAACCGAATTTTGTTGGACATGATAAGGTTTATCACGAGTCGCTCTGAGCTACTGTTTCCTTCAATAGGATATGTATTAACAGTGCAAAACTTATTTAGAATAAGGTTCCATATAAATCTGTTTGACAGATGTCATATAGGATATGAACAGGGAAGAAACGAGGTTTCTCATTCCTGATAATTTGGGTATGCCAGGCATAACGTTTGGATGATACCAAACTAAAAGACCCAAATTGGATAAGTGCCAATATAGGTTATCCTAAGGGAAACCTTAAGTATAGTACTTGTAAATCTCACATGAGAACAATGTGATTGTTGCTCACCATGCGGTTTTCCTGAGAGGAATACCGATATGCAGTGGTCAGTAGGAGGATAGTGATACTCGATGAAAATCGAGTAATACTGTTCAAGGCACGAAGTCCTTAATGGAACACAAATAGTTCATCTATGATGAATCTATACCATTAATCTTCAAATACACAAGAAACTCGTAGATCGGATAGAGTCAGAAAACAACCTAGGGTATGGGTTTCTGATCTAACCTCATAAAGATGTCAATCTATGAAGGTATATCCACCGACTACGTTTTGAGGAAGTGATACGAGGTATCGACTCCCTATTATGGCAAAGTGCCATGAGTCCGAAATGGATTCCATGTATAAAAACTATTTTGGATACTAGTTGTTGTACCACAAGGCATTGTGCCTATTGGTACATTAAACGTCTTCAAGGAAGACATACATGGAAGGCAACATACCAACGTACAAAGCTGGGCTTTTGACGGAAAGGTATCGTTATCAACATTGTGTTAATAACGATTCAACCTTTTACCTGTTGCCATGGTAAATCCATTTTGAAGATGCTTGTTGATAACTGCGTATTTCATTTATGAAATGTGTCAGTTATAGATCAAAATCGCTTTCCTGAAAAGGAAACCTTTTGGAGAATGTTTATAACATTCTGACGATTTTGTATAACCGACGAACAGGTTTGCGGGTTATTCGATCCATGTTTGGATTAATGCAAGCATAAGGTTCTTGAAACTGTCGTTTTGAAATAATCATAATGGTTTATGATTTGACTCAAACGAAATAATTCTTTTGTATATAAGGAGGTTAGTGGGAGAGAGCGCACTGACAGTTAAATTCCCATATAGCGATTGATGAAAGCTTGGCTTTCAATAGAAATTCTCCGTAGAATTCTGGGGAGTAACAACCTTTATTCAAGGAAAAGATCTACAGGGATAGATTTGGAGTTGTTAACACTCTCTGGGAAATTGTACATTTAAAATGTACTTGTATTGGTGTCTCATACGCTTCGAGCATATGGAGTCACGATCAGGTCAATCCAAGTGATAGTCACTGGATTGAAGTTAAGAACATCTGTTAGTATCTCAGAGAACTAAAGATGCTATCTTAACTATAAAGAAGGAGAACTTGTAGTGACTGGGATCACTGCTGCAAGTTTCCAACGATTAAATAATACGGTACTATTAAGTTTGAACACTGGGACAATGAGCTGGAAATATTCCGAGCAAGATAACTGTTGCCGAATAAACAACAAATGCAGATTATTGCTGCAGCTGAGGCAGCAAAAGAAGCCATTTGGATCGAAAATAAATCTAATTAGATTAGATATAGTTCTGTTAGCAGCTGAGCTAGGCGTCAGCACACAGCTAAGGAATTGAAGGTCTCATCGACGATCCAGATATATACTTCTATATCATCTGATTCGTTCGGATCATACATCGTGGCGATGTGATGATCGTATAATCGCGTCAAACGATAATCAAACAAATCCGCTGACGAAAACCTTTCCTCAGCAATTTGAGCGAACCGTAATAGTTCGGGTGTGGGACACTTGAGTGACTCGCTACGTGCCAAGTGGGAGATTGTTGGACAAAATGACCCATAGCGTCACTATTTGCACAGATCATTGTGTTGTTGTAGCAAATTAACTATGTGACAAGGAAATTGCACTCTCATCATTTGTGATTAGATCACCATAGATATATAAATGAAGAGAGGTCCCTATGATTAATTCCTGGATTGAGAATGATATGAGACAGTATCAGTCCCCGAAGGTTTAATCATTAAATATCCCTAGCCGGAGTATTATCGAGACTGGACATCGATAATGCGGAATAGGCTAGTATTGCACTTGTGTGCGTTGTGAGGGCACAACGGCATAGTTCTCATATATATAAGTATCGGATACTTATGCAAGTGCGATAGGAGGTCGTGTTCACACCGATGGTACGGGAAACAGCTTCGCTCTGGATAGACCCATCGGAATCCCATTGGTATTATGACTATGTGTCTATGGGAGGCCGAAATCAAGGTAGGTGTGTTAGTCTTAACCTGAGACTTACATCGCTAATACTTACGATAATCGATAGACTTTGGTCTTGGTGGTACAGGGCTTTAACCGGTTCTGCGTACACCACTTCTGGGTTTATCAGAGAGTCGTAGTGTATTGGGTGTGATGTCAAGACGGAAGTATCACTTCAGTCATAGTGGAGATGATGTCACGCATGATACGGTACTAGTGCTCTTGAGTGATGCGCATCCAATCGGGATATTGTGACCAGGTCATAAATATCCGATTATAGAGACTATGTTACCAGACATCCGATATGTGTTTCGGACGGGGCAGACACTTATCCAGCCCCTGCCCTAGCACGTGACTATCCGATACTGGACCGATATACACAATACAATGGTATACTACGCTTGAAACAGATCTTAATATTCTTAAATGAATATTACTGGAGAATTTGGTAGACATCGTGCTTTGCTAGGAGCCGACCTTGTCTCGTAAATCGATAGAACGTAGTACTTGGTACGTACGTGATTCGGATACATCGACGACCGTATTTACTGCCAAGTATCCAGCGATCTCATGGGTCGCTTCCCGATAATGCACCGATGACGCATAACTCGCACTCATTAAATAATCTGGGATTATATAGAGAAAGAGAAAATTAATCTAGGATTAATTACGGAGATATTTTATCTAGGATAAAATATCGTCTGAGGAGATAAAGATTAATTTGGAATTAATCGAAAATTATATTCGATATATTAAACGAAATTAGATTTCGACGCGGAATTAAAATTAGATTTTAATTCGGGCGAACGAATTATTTAGAATTAATTCGTTAGCGATGTGAATAGTGAATTCGCTAGGCGTAATCATTTAATTACGACGCGACGGAAAATTCGCTAATTGAGAATTAGCGAACCCGAGCCCGAGTGTGATTGCGAGCGCATTCGTATTTCGAATTCGAGTGCGGCGACGCAAGTCACATCAAGCGTCAAATCAATCGTCACATCAAACGTCAAATCAAAAGTCGCTTTGAGTGATTGATTGATTGATTGATGGATGGATTGATGGATTGACTTGCATCACATCACTTTATTAAAGTGACATGTGAATAGTGATGCAAGTGGGTGGAATAGTAACCTTGATGGATGTGTAATTGATTTTCATAGATTTTATTGGATAAAATAAATGGAAAGACTTATTATTTTTTGAAAAAATATATAAGTCATTCTTGTAAATCATTTATACAATTAATCCATTTACACCTTTTAGCTTTTTTCCTTCTCTCTCACGCCCTTGGGGCTTCTCTTCTCTTCACTGCACAGCTCACAGACGTGAGCTTTGGGGAGGCAATGAGTGGATTTTTCATGGACAAATCCAAGTGCTAGCACACTTGCGACTATTGCGAAGGTGTTAGGGAGGTTCACCCATGAGGCGGGACTCATCCGACGGAGTTTGGAGCTTCGAAATGAGACCCGAATTAGCTCAAACCAGTGAGCAAATTTGCACAGTGGCGTGAGCAAGGCAGTGGGCTTTATGGCTTGATTCATCTTCAAATCGACATAACCGATCAATGTAAGTATTCCGCTATCTTCGTTGGTGTATTCGCACATTAATTTCATGTCTTGTTTGATCTTGGGACCTAGATAATAACCAACAGGTAGATCTCTAAGATCAATTGGATCCAATCCAATTCCTAGATCCGGTAGGGGGACATCCAAGTCCGAAACATATATCTTATATATGCCAATACATCCAATGTATTACCTAACCTTTTTCCTCTGAATCAACTAAGCCTTGGCTTTGGCACAACAAACTTAGTGATCCCAGTCAAGCGCGACCCATTGACCATGGAAAGCTTCGTAATCAATGTCGATGGACAAGAAGTGGTCTTGACTTTGGCCAACAAACCACAACTTGGACAAGACACTGGCATGGAACACAAAGCTCTCGTGATTCAAACACATCCTCGACGGACAAAGGCCTTGACTTTGGCCAACAAACCAATGCCATCTCGGATCTTGAGTGAGAATCACTCAATGGAAGGAAAAACGCTTAATATTAAGCGAGGGTTTTTCGCGTGCAAATTGGCAACCAATTTATTATCTTTGTTAAGGTCTCATCATCATACACCCTTAAACATGCATTCTAAACACATAATAAAGCACGTATAATAAAATAATAATGATATGCAGATGGATATTTTACACATTGATCCTAGATCAAATCTCTCACTTTCTCTCTCCCGCTAGCACATGTATTACTTCTACCCGTTACACTACACTTCTAAAGAAACCTCATTTACATTGCGGGGAATAAGTGAGAAGAGAATACAAAGAATATGAGGTAAAAAGGCTGGACACGCAGGTCCAATTAATAAATCCAATTTATTACAACAATTTGTAAAATTGTCCCACCCATCTAATATCCATCTGATATACATTATTCATGCATCGCAATCATGTATTCACATAAGCATGTTATCAATCAATCTAATCAAATTAATTAATCTGATAATTAGTGATCCTCCAATGTTCAAACAACGATTTGATTTTGCTCGAGTCAAACTCGTTTTGCGAATAAGTACTCAAAGTACGAATTCTCGAATTAAATTAAACTACATCATTAAATCCAATTTAATATGCATTCAATTCTAATTCGCTATTTAATTCCAAATTAAACATTACACTTTAATAATGAACTTTTAACGACTTAAATTCCAAATTTAATCGCAACGGGTCTTAAAGCCCGATTAACGTCCAACGTCATTTTAATTAAAGTTCAATGGGCTTTTAATTAATTTCTTGAGGCGTGGACTTTTGGCCAACTCGGGTCAAACCGAATAACCAAAATCCAATCCGGGAATTACCCCATAAGCCTAGAAATCAATCTTGGCCCATTAGGCCCAATTAAATTTTAAAGGTTCATTAAGTCGCATTTGGGCTTTATGGAAGCGGTTTTGGGCCCAATTGGATCCAATCCAATTTTGGCCTAAACCCAACTTTGTACAACAAAGCCCAATAAGCCCATTTACAACATTAAAGCCCAAATCCAATTTTAAGGCCCAAAATAATTAAATCATAAAAATCCAATTTTCCCAATTTAATTACCAAAGTGTATAACATGATTAATTACCCAAATTAACATTTCTAAAACATCAATATACACAATTAATCATGCTCAAATTCATCATCACATGTCCAACACATTTTGATTAAAATCAAACCCAATTTTACATGCTCATACTCTCGGCAATGGAGGGGAATTTATGTTCAATTCAAATTCAATCCAATTAATCCAAATCAACATTAAATCAATATCCCCAAATGATTTCCAACACTTCCAATGAATCAAAAAATCAAAATTCACCAAGAACATACTTAGGGCACCATTAGGCTAAGCCATCCAATTTGGGGAAAAGATGTTCCAAACATTATTTCATCACATTGATCCAATCAATTATCAATTAAACATGTATTTAGCATACTCAAACATCCAATTTATTCAAATCATGCTCAAATACAAATTACCCAAATTTTAAGCCCTAAACTTTTTCATGCTCAAACCTTGCTATAGATGCCACTGTTGGTTTCTATTAAGGTCCCAAAATCAATTATAAGCATGAATCAAGTGCGAATACACATCGAAGAAGTTACAGAATATTCACATCTATCGGTTGAGCGACGCGGCAAGCAACACAACTCAAAATTTTGCTCCTTGTGCATTCGGCAATGGGCTGTGCGCAGCTCACTGGTTTGGCTTCGTGGATCAACTTCGTGAAATGATTCCCGGCTCATGGGTGGACTTCCCTATCTCCTTCGCATGTCTATCGGAGTGCTAGCTCTTGCGATTTTTGCCACAAAAACCACACACTCAGCTTCCCAAACTCACAGCATTTTGACAGAACCAGTGAGCTTATTTTGCCTCCATAGGCGTGAAGAGAGGAGAGAAAGAGAGAAGAAAGAGTTGTATTTGGTTTGTCAAATTTGTGTATTATATACACACATTTGAATTTCAAATGAATTTCACTTGAATTTGGTTTTTAAAAGTCAAACCATTAAAGCCCCAACCACTCACATCACTCAATCCATCAAGTTGTCAAGTCACATCACTCAAAGTGACTTGTCATTTGACGCTTGATGCGACTAGCTATTTGACGCTTGATTTGACTTGCGTGCCGCACTCGAATTCGAAATGCGAATGCGCTCACAAATAATCTCGGGCTCGGGTTCACTAATTCCAAATTAACGAATTTTCCGTTGCGTCACAATTAAATGATTATGCCTATCGAAATCACTATTCACGTCCATAACGAATTAATTCTAAATTAATTCGTTCGCCCGAATTAAAATCTAATTTTAATTCCGCGTCGAAACCCAATTTCGTTTAATATATCAAATATATTAATTTATCGATTAATTCCAAATTAATCGTTATCTCTCTTTTAATGATATTTTATCCCAGATAAAATATCTCCGTAATTAATCCCAGATTAATTTTCTCTCTCTTCTAATTAATCCCAGATTAATTTAGAGTGCGAGTCATACGTCATCGGTGAATCTCTGGGAAGCAACCCATGAGATCCCCGAATATGTTGGCAGTAAATTCGGTCGTTGGACTATCCGAACACGTAAGTACCTCGTACTATATTTATACCGATTTACAAGACAAGGTTGGCCTCTAGCAAAGCGCCATGCCTACCCAATTCTCCAGAAATATCCTTACAGGAATAAAGGATCTGTATCAGGCGTAGTATACGTAGTATTGCGTATTTCTGTCCAATATCGAATGATCACGTGCTAGGCTTGGGGCTGGAATTGTGTCTGCCCCTTACGAAGCACATGTCGGATGTCTGGTGACTAGTCTCTATAATCGGATAAACATGACCTAGTCATAATATCCCGATAGCTGCAGTATTTAAGAGAACCAGTCTCGTATCCTACATGACCATCATCTCCATATGACTGGAGTGACACTTCCATCTTGACATCACACCCAACACACTACGATTCTCAATATACCCAACATTGGCGTAGACAGAACCTGTTAAAGCCCTGGACGACCGCAACAAAAGTATATTGATTGTCGCAAGTATTAGGGGTGCAAGTCTCAGGTTAAGACCAAATACACATACCCTGATTTCGGATTTCCATAGACACATAGACATACTACCAATGGAATTCCGAGGGGTCTATCCATAGCGAAGTTGTTTCCCGTACCATCGGTAAAACACAACCTCCAATTACACTGCATGAGTATCCTATACCCAAATATATGAGAACTATGTCGTTGTGCCCTTACAACGTGCACAAGTGTAATTCAAGTCTTTTACGTATTTATCGATGTCCAATCTCGATAATACTTTAACTAGGGATATTTAACGATTTATCCTTCGTGGACTGGTACTTTCTCATATCATTCTCCGTCCAGGAACAAATCATAGGGATCTCCGATCATTTATACATCTAGGTGATCTAATCACAAATGATAAGAGTGCAATCTCCTTTGTCACATAGTTAATTTGTACAACAACATCATGATCTGTACAAATAGTGACGATATGGGTCATAATTGTCCAACATCTCTTTGTGTGAATAGGAAAGGAATCAAACAATTATGGGGGGAATATTTCTAATTAGTATCTTACAAGGAAAGCTTCTAATTAAATTAGGGAGGTGATTTGTTCAAATTAGGAATGGATTTATTTGATTTGATTTGATTTTTTTTTTTCATTTGGTACGTGATTATTTAGATTTTATTTTAATTTAATTTCAATTTAATTGGTTTTAATTTAATTTGTTGGATTGGGCTTGGGTGAGATGGGCTTGGTGTGTGTCTTGCGGGTGTTTGGGCTAAAAATGTGTTTTAAACAGAGGCCTAACAAGTGAACCCGAAGCTAAACAAGCGAATAAAATCCAAAAAAATACTGATTTCTGACTTTTCCCTTCCGACGTCCGTTTCCCGCGATTTCCGTGACTTAAAAGGTAGTGCCTCTAAATGAGACTCATCATAGGGACTTACATGCAAAAATGCAGTGCCTACAGTTGCCCCCACTTTGTTAGGACTTATGCAATATGTGACAATGACAATCCTATAAAAGTTGTGCAATGCATTTTTACTTACCTGGCTCGCCAGCTACCACCTGACTTGCCTGCTGCTTCGAGCTGAGTTGATGACGTAGTAGACCTCGATCCTGGGACGCATCCCAATAACTGCAACCGACAACAAGGGCCTCGACCCTGGGACGTATCCCAATACTGCTGACACTGTGGGTCACGACCCTGGGACGCATCCCGATAACTACAACCGACAATGGGGGCCTCGACCTTGGGACACATCCCAATACCACTGGCAATGTGGGTCATGAACCTGGGACGCATCCCCAAAATTGATGATGCAGGGGGCCAACGACCTTGGGACACAGCCCGATAATTGCAACCGACAACGGGAGCCTCGACCTTAGGACGCATCCTGATAACTACAACCGACAACGGAAGCCTCGACCCTAGGACGTATCCCGATAACGTTGACAATGTGGGTCACGAATCTGAGACGCATCCCTAAAACTGATGATGCAGGGGGCCAACGACCCTGAGACGCATCCCAATAACTACAACCGACAACGGGGGCCTCGACCCTGGGACGCATCCCGATAACATTGACAATGTGGGTCACGACCCTAGGACGCATCCCTAAAACTGCTGATGATGTGGGTCACGACCCTGGGACGCATCCCCAAAACTGCTGTTAATGTGGGCCTAGACTTTGGGACTCATCCCCAAAACTGCTGATGATGTGGGTCACAACCCTGGGACGCATCCCCAAAACTGTTGATGATGTGGGTCACGACCCCGGAACTTATCCCCAAAACTGATGCTGATGTGGGCCTCGCCCCCGGGACTCATCCTCAAAATTGATGCTGATGTGGGCCTTGACCCTAGGACTCATCCCCAAAACTGATACTGATGTGGGCCTCAACCCACAGATTGATATTGATGTGGGCTTCGCCCCCACACTGATACTGATGTGGGCTCGCCCCCAAACCGATACTGATATGGGCCTCGCCCCCAAACTGATGCGGATGTGGGCCTCGCCCCTAAACTGATGTTGATGTTGGCCTCGCCCCCAAGCTGATACTGATGTGGGCCTTGACCCTAGGACTCATCCCCAAAACTGATGCTGATGTGGGCCTCGCCCCCGGGACTCATCCCCAAAACTGATGCTGATGTGGGCCTCGCCCCCGGGACTCATCCCAAAACTGATACTGATGTGGGCCTCGAACTTGGGACTCATCCCCAAAATTGCTGATGATATGTGTGGGCCTCAACCCTGGGATGCATCCCAAAACTGCTACTGATGTGGGTCACGACCCTGGGACTCATCCCCAAAACTGATACTGATGTGGGTCACGACCCTGAGACTCATCCCCAAAACTGATACTGATGATGTGGGCCTCAACCCTGTGACTCATCCCCAAAACTGATATTGATACTGATGTGGGCCTCGACCCTGAGACTCATCCCCAAGACCAATACTGATGTGGGCCTCGCCCTCGGGACTCATCCCTAAAACTGATACTGATAATGCTGATGTGGGCCTGGCCCCAGACGGATACTGATGTGGGCCTAAACCCTGGACTGATACTAATGTGGGCCTCGCCCCCAAACTGATACTGATGTGGGCCTCGCCCCCAAACTGATACTGATGTGGGCCTCGCCCGAAACTGATACTGACATGGGCCTCGCCTGAAATTGATACTGACGTGGGCCTCACCCTCAAACTGATGTGGGCCTTAACCTTGGACTGATACTGGTGTGGGCCTCGCCCTCAAACTGATACTCATGTAGGCCTCGCCCCCAAACTGATACTGACGTGGGCCTCACCCCCAAACTGATACTGATGCGGGCTTCACCCCCAAACTAATATTGATGCGGGCTTCACCCAAAAAATGATACTGATGTGGGCCTCGCCCACAAACTGATACTGATGCGGGCCTCGCCCTCAAACTGATACTAATGTGGGCCTAGCCCCCAATATGATACTGATGTGATATTGCATATCAACATGCTGTATTGCCTCTCACGAGATAGTCCTGATAGCTAAACATGTTTTCGTCCTCAACGGATGCTTCGTGTCAAAACCAGAGAACCTTCAAAGTACTTAATACACTCAAATCCGATCGTCTGCATGAGTGATCTGAACTAGACTCCTAGTGTGTGTGCGCCAAGGCTCTTTCACAACTTAATCCTTAAGTAAGCCGACTCGATGATTTTATCTCGGAGAATCGGATCAGTGGGTCTAACCAACCTAGATTTCTTGATCACACTCTGTGATTACTTCCTCATACTCAACATGATATGGTTTTCTTTTTTTTTTCTTTTGTCTCTTTCTCTTCATTTTGAAATTTTTTTTTTCTTTTTTTTTCCTTTTTTCTTTCTTTTTTTTTTCTTTCTTTCTCTTTTTTCGACACACCTACTCTTTAAGATAGCATTTCTCCTCATGGTGGTCCTAATACTCGTCCATGGGTAGCTTCACGCTTATCGGTTATAGGCGGTCTATTTTTTCTTTTCTTTTCAGAGACTTTTTCTTTGTTTCTTATCATATCATATATCATAGCATAAGTAAACCAGGATGGACATCTAAGCAAACAGTTATTCACTGATCCAACATCTCTTTAACTAGTCATCTTGCCGACTACTCAGACTTCCACCACTAAGATCCCGTGATCAAGTGCTCGCGAGTCTAGCTGAGATCAACTATTCAGACTAACGGATGAGAGCATATCTCGCGCTTATCGTTTCTAAGGTTTCTCCCTACAGCAAACAATGTCATCACCAGACATATGCCTAACCATCAAGGACTTCTCTCTTTTTTTTTTCACTCACTCCACATAATTCTTCCTTTCAACCGCTGAAATGTGGGCTTCGCCCCCTGGGATCCATTCCCGAAACTGATACTGATATGGGCCTCAACCCTGGGACTCATCCCAGAAACCGATACTGATTCATTTCTAAAACTGAAGGTACTGTACTGTTGCTGCTTCTGATTGGCTTGCCTTTGCCACTTTCTCTTTTTCTTCTTTGAAACATGTGAATACAATAAAAAACAAACACAAAAAGGAATGCAAAATCCGTTACATATATGCATGCATGCATGGATGAGTTTCCTATCTCGTTGGGTTAGGTCTTTCCGCCAATTCCCTTGGTGACTATTCGGTCCTCTCTTCCTCATGCAAAATATTGCTTCAATTTTTCCATGTTGATCGACTTAGTGAACTCGTTGTTGGACAATTATGACCCATAGCGCCACTATTTGTACAGATATGGTGTTGCTGTACAAATTAACTATGTGACAAAGGAGATTGCATTCTTATCATTTGTGATTAGATCACCAAGATGTATAAATGATAGGAGATCCTTATGATTTGTTCCTGGATTGAGAATGATATGAGACAGTATCAGTCCACGAATGATAAATAATTAAATATCCCTAGTCAGAGTATTATCGAGATTGGACATCGATAATGCGTAAAAGACTAGTATTACACTTGTGCGCGTTGTGAGGGCACAAATAACATAGTTCTCATATATTTGGGTATAGTATACTCATGCAAGTGTAATAGGAGGTTGTGTTTACCGATGGTACGGGAAACAGCTTCGCTCTGGATAGACCCCCTCGGAAATCCATTGGTAGTATGACTATGTGTGTATGGAAGTCTGAAATCAGGGTAGGTGTATTTGGTCTTAATCTGAGACTTGCACGGCTAATACTTGCGACAATCAATATACTTTGGTTTTGGTCATCCAGGGCTTTAACAGGTTTTGTGTATGCCTCTGCTGGGTATATTAAGAATCGCTGTGTGTTGGATGTGATGTCAAGATGGAAGTATCACTCCAGTAATATGGATATGATAATCGCGCAGGGATACAGAACTGGTTCTCTAAAGGGTTGCAACCATCGGGATAATATGACTTGGTCATGATTATCCGATAATAAAGAGACTAGTTGCTTGTGATCTGATATATGCTTCATACGGGGCAGACACTGTACCAGCCCTATGCCTTGCATGTAATCATCTGATACTGGATCGAAATACGCAATACTACATATACTACGCCTGATATAGATAGCTTATTCCTGTAAGCATGTTTCTGGAGAATTGGGTAGGCATGGCGCTTTGCTAGAAGCCAACATTGTCTTGTAAATCGGTACAAACGTAGTACTAGGTACTTACATGTTCGGATAGTCCGACAACCGTATTTACTGCCAACGTATCCGGGGATCTCATGGGTCGTTTCCCGAAGATTCACCGATGACATATGACTCGCACTCTTAATTAATCTGGGATTAATTGCGAAGATATTTTATCTGGATAAAATATCATTTAAAAAGAGATAACGATTAATTTGGAATTAATCGATAAAATAATAAATTCGATATATAATACGAAATTGGATTTCGACGCAGAATTAAAATCAGATTTTAATTCGGGCGAACGAGTTAGTTTAGAATTAATTCGTTAGTAATGTGAATAGTGATTTCGCTAGGCATAATCATTTAATTGCGTCGCAACGGAAAATTCGTTAATTTGGAATTAACGAACCCGAGCCCGGTATTACTTGCGAGTGCATTCACATTTCGAATTCGAGTGTGGCACGCAAGTCAAATCAAGCGTCAAATCGCTAGTCGCATCTAGCGTCACATCATTCGTCAATCAAGTGATAGATTTCTTTCACTTTGAGTGATTGACACCATTCACTGTTCATTGATTGATGGGAGTTGATGTTGGTGGTTGGATCTTTAATGGCTTGACTTTTTGGAAAAGGCAAAATTGTATATTTTATTTGTTTTTTGAAAAAAAACAAATATATATAACAATTTTTTGGTAACAACCATCTCTCTCTCTTCACTTTCTTTTCATCTCTCTCACGCCCTTGGGGCTGTTCTTCACTGGTTTCTGCCTAAAAGCCGAGACAATGAGGGAAGCAAAAGAGTCATGATTTTGTTGCAAAATCAAGAGTGCTAGCACACTACGAAGTCATGCGAAGGTGATAGGGAAGTCCACCCATGAGCTTGGGATCATTTGACAAAGCTTGGAGCTTGACGAAGGACCACCTTGGCCGAAAATGGAGGACAAACAACAGCTCACTTCCGTGACATACAGAGGGCATAATATAAATTTTGTTATCCACCGCGTCGCTCAACCGCTCGATGTAAGTATTCCACAACTTCCTCGATGTATTCACATGTTGTTTTTATGCTTTATATTCGATCCTCGGGACCGTAGAACTCCAACAATGGTATGAGAGCGAAGTAAGAGCATGAAATATGACTTAGGGTTAAAATTTGGGTAAATTGATTTTGAGCATGAATTTATGAAATTGGATGAATGAATATGCTTAAATGTGTTTTAATTGAAGTTTGATTTGATCAATTTCAAGAAATTGTGTTTGGAATATTTTTCCCCAAATTGGAAGGCTTGGCCGAATCCTCCTAGTGCCCTAATTCTTGGTAATTTTTTGTTTCGTTGATCATTGGATGACTTGAAACGATTGAGGATATTGATTTAATATCGATTGTGGATTTAATTGGAATGAAACCGAATCGGACACAATTCCCTACAATTGCCGAGACTTGTTGAGCATGTATTGGGTTTGATTTTTGATTAAATTGTGTTGGACATGATTTAATGTTAATGAGCATGATTAATTAGGCTAATTGATGTTTTAGAAATGTTAATTTGGTAATTAATTGTTTAATACACTTTAGGTAATTAATTGTGAAATTGGATTTTGTAATTTAATTGAATTGGGCTAATTTTGGAAATTGGGCTTGTAATGTTGTAAATGGGCTAATTGGGCTTGGTTGTACCAAGTTAGGTTTAGGCTAAATTGGTTGGATCCAGTTGGGCCCAAAACCGCTTCCATAAAGCCCAAATGTGACTAATGGACCTTTAAAGTTTAATTGGGCCTAATAGGCCTAAATTGATTTCTAGGCTTATGGGGTTACTCCTTGATTGGACTTTGGTTATTGGGTTTGACCCGAGTTGACCAAAAGTCCACGCCTTAAGAAATTAATTAAAAGCCCATTGGACTTTAATTAAATAAACGTTGGACGTTAATCAGGCTTTGAGACCCGTAACGATTAAATTTGGAATTTAAGTCGTAAAGGTTCGTTAAATAAAGTGTAGTATTTAATTTGGAATTAAATAGTGAATTAGTATTAAATACAAATTGAATTGGATTTAATTTTGTAGTTTAATTTAATTTGAGAATTCGTACTTTGAGTACTTATTCGCAAAACGAGTTTGACTCGAGCAAATCAAATCATTGTTTGAACATTGGATGATCACTAATTATCAAATTAATTAATTTGATTAGATTTATTGATAACATGTTTGTGTGAATACATGGTTGCAATGCATGAATAATGTATATCGGATGGATATTAGTTGGGTGGGGCAATTTTAAAAATTGTTGTAATAAATTTGGAATTTATTAATTGGACCTGCGTGTCCAGCCTTATTACCTCCTTACTCTTTGTATTCTCTTCTCACCTATTCCCCTCAATGTAAATGAGGTTTCTTTAGAAGTGTAGTGTAACAGGTAGAAGCAAATACATGTGCTAGCGGGAGAGAGGAAAGGGAGAGATTTGATCTAGGATCAATGTGTTAAGTATCCATCCGCATATCATTATTATTTTATTATACGCGCTTTATTATGTATTTAGAATGCATGTTTAAGGGTGTATGATGATGAGACCTTAACAAAGATAATAAATTGGTTGCCAATTTGCACGCGAAAAACCCTCGCAAAATATTAAGCGTTTTTCCTTCCATTGAGTGATTCTTACTCAAGATCTAAGACTGGCATTGGTTTGTTGGCTAAAGTCAAGACCTTTGTCCGTCGAGGATGTGTTTGAATCACAAAGGCTTTGTTCCATATTGGTGTCTTGTCCAAGTTGTGGTTTGTTGGCCAAAGTCAAGACCACTTCTTGTCAATTGACATTGATTACGAAGCTTTCCATGGTCAATGGGTCACGCTTAACTAGGATCACTAAGTTTGTTGTGCCAAAACCAAGGCTTAGTTGATTCAGAGGAAAAAGGTTAGGCAATATATTGGATATATTGGCATATATAAGATATATGTTTCAGACTTGGATGTCCCCCTACTGGATCTAGGAATTGGATTAGATCCAATTGATCTTAGAGATCTACCTAGTTAATTATCATAAAATTTGTTGGACAAAGTCAAGATTGTGTGACATTTAACGGGATCCTAGCCTGCTAGGAAACACGGTTTCCTGAGTACTCGACAGAGGGTTAGAGGCTCGCCGAAAAATAGTGGGAGGCAAGAACTAAATTTGCAATATTCGTTTAATTACTTGCCATACGCGCTCAAACAAATATCATTCGTCAAATAAATTAAATGTTAGTTGGACTAATATTTGAATTGTTGTTTTAATAAAACAATTGGATTGTATTCAAAAAAATAAAATTATAGTTGATTAAATAGTTGGAGTATTATAATCATTATGATAAATAGTACCGAAATCGTTGATTAAATAGTTGGACTATTAGAATCAAGATATAATTGAAAGATTGACATTTAAAACATAATCCTAGGGAAAATGTATTTAAATGGTTTAATTTTCAAAATTGGGAATAAAGTTTCAGGATGGTCCTGGAAACTAATAAGTTACTTTATTTGATAAAATAACATATTAGGCCTAAGCCCGGAGTTGAGCAATTAGTAGAGCATGATCTTTGGAAGATTTATGTGATGATAACCTTAATGCTTAATCCATTAAGCTTGTCGCGTAGACTCCTTAATTTCTTAATCAGAACTAAGGATTAGATCCTTAAAGTATGATAATGAAATTGAAGGATCTTCATAGATCTATTATTAGATCTTAGAAGTACTAAATTGCAATTAATAACTCTTGGAGAGTTAATGACTATTCTCAAGGAGATAAAGTCAAAGTTTGCAATAAGGCAAGTAGCGCAAGGCGCACTTCACTTCGATATTCTAGAAACCGGAGGCCAGGCCAAAGGCTTCTGGAATGTTGAAAAGGGCAAAGGAAAAATCATTATAATCTTCTAGGAAGATAAATGACATATCCCAAAATGTCTGCCTAAATTGTGGCAAACGGGATCGCGGAAGCGTGACTGCCGTTTCGACAAGACAGACATGAAGGAATTGAAGACGGGCTTGGCTCCGACTTCAAATATGTTTGTCAACATTATGTTCACTACTAGTATTAAAATTGGATTTTAGATACTTAGTGTGGTACATAAATATATACTGATGTTCAGAATCTGCTATGAGCAGGATACTGACTTCAGTTGAGATTTATCTGGGAATTAGAAACGGGACGAAAGTCGCTGTTTTGACCGTAGATACCTAATTTAGGAACTACCCTTCGGGTTTGTACTAAATTAGGAAACTTTTATAATGTAACTAGTTTGACTAGAGACATTATCTCTATATCATCAGTGTATAATCCGTTGCGGATTGACCTTTATATTCTAGAACACTAAAGTGTTTTATTTTATAAAGATGATATTGAGATAACACATTAGATGTGAATACCGAATTTATATTTTGAATATAAATAAATCTCAACATATAACATGACAAATAAATAGCTCAAACTGATTTGATCAGAAGAAACATATTGTGGCATTATTGTCTGGGACACAATTAAACAAGACTCGTATATCCTCACTTTTGAAGAGTGGGTACTAGGACTGATTTGATTCCAATCAAATAAAGTCTACGAATCTAGTTTATTGGGCAATGTGCCTAAAAAACCATTTACTTGGTAAAAGTGCAAATGCCACCAATCTGTTAGCCCTAATTCATAGTGAAGCAAGTGGGCCCATGTCTAGCTAGGCTAGAGGTGGATATGAATATTTCGTGACCTTTACGGATATGGCATCGCGTTATGGTTATGTGTTTCTTTTAAAACACAAATCGGAAACTTTTAAGTTTCGACACGAAATAGACAAACAGATCGGCTAAAGTATTAAATCATCGCGGTTAGACCTGATGAAAATACTTAAGCAATAAGTTTCTAATATACTTGAAAGAGTATGGTATTCTTTCAATGAGGACTCCTCCCAGAACACGTCAGTTTGACGGTGTGTCCGAAAGGATAAACCGAATTTTGTTGGACATGATAAGGTTAATCATGAGTCGTTCTGAGCTATCATTTCCTTAAATGGATACACATTAACAGTGCATAACTTATTTTGAATAAGGTTCCATTAAAATCTGTTTGACAGACTTCATATTAGATATGAACAGGAAAAGAAACCAGTTTTCTCATTCCTGAAGATTTGGGAATGCTAGGCATATGTTTGGATGATACCAAACTAAAACCCAAATTGGATAAGTGCCATTGTAGGTTATCCTAGGGATACCAAAGTATAGTACTTATACAACTCATAAGAGAACAATTTAATTGTTGCTCACCATGCGGCTTTTCTAAGAGGAATACTGATATGCAGTGGTAAGTGGGAGGATAGTAAAACTCGATGAAAATCAGATTAATATTATTCATGGCACCCATTCCTTATTGGAACACAAATAGTTCATCAATGATGAAACTATTACCAGTAATCTTTGAATACACAATAACCACGTAAGTCTGAGAGAGTCAGAAAACAACCTGGGGTATGGGTTTCTGATCTCACCTCATAAAGATGTTAATCTTTTGAGGAATGCCAACTGACTACGTATGAGGAAGTGATACAAGATATCGACTCCCTAATATGGCAAAGTGTCATAACATAAGAAATGGATCCATGTAAACCAACTGTGTTTGGATACTAGTTGATGTACCGCAAGGCATTGTGCCTATTGGTACTATATAAGTCTTCAAGGAAAACATACATGGAAGGCAACATACCAACGTACTAAGCTATGCTTGTAGCGGAAATGTATCGTTATCAATATTGTGTTGATTACGATTCAACCTTTTACCTGTTGCCACGGTAAATCAATTTAGATAATGCTTGTAGATGATGTATGTTTCATTTATGAAATATGTCAGTGTAGGACACAGAAATGGACGACGATGTTCCGAGCTCGCGACCCGGTTGGGAGTATGGAGTAGCCTGCGGGGGACTAAACCGGAGAAATAAAATGGAGTCGCCACCCGGTGTGAACCGGGAAAAATGATTTAAGGCCGCACTCACCCCTCGCAAGGGAAGACCTCAAACCGTTGGGTTCGGAATGGTCCCTTACTTATGCCACTTGTAATGAACGGATTTGTACAATAATTTAACCAAGTCTACACAACATACATGTCTGAGATTAACCTAGATCTAATTCACGTTCATAAAGGTAAACATACAATATCACACAACGAACATGTTACATTATCAAACATGAAAAATAAACAACAACCTAAACAAACATAGATAAAACTCATATTGCGAAGTAAATAACTATAACATACATAAGGAAATAACATACTAACAACCTAATCATGCTTAAGGAATAAACAACATACTAGCAACCTAATCATGCTCAAATACAAGGTTTGGATGAAACGAAATACGTGTGTCTCTCAAGTGATACGTGGCATTGTATCCCGAGTGCAAACCACAATACCGTCCATTCGGATTCGGCTACGGAATTTACATCCGGGTTTCCATCCGATATACCACAAGAGAGAACACATGTTCCGTTCACCCGGAAATCACATCATGCACCAATTCACGTGATCTTGACCCTTGGCCTTGCCCTTATTTTTCTTTGGGCCTCGTGGCTTCAAGTCCGTACCCGTAAGCATGACGGAGGTTTTAAGCTCTGGTTTCAAGTCCTTCTCTGCTTACTTTATCAGATTGTGCAATTCTGCTAAAGTAGCTTCTATATTAGACAGATGAAACTGCATAATAAAGTTAGAGAATTCTTTTAGTAAGGACTGAAGAATTAGATCGTGACATATCTCATGATCCATGATGAACCCGAGGTTGGCCAATTTTTCAAATTGGACATGAAATGAATCTTGATAATTTAATCGAACATAAATTATCCTCCGATCAGATGATCGTTCGATTTCAATGACCAAGGTTGACATCTAGCAACATGCCAAGGCCCCCAAATGAGAAGGAAAGATATATACCATTCTGTATGCGATTTACATATGATGCTGTCCCTCGCTTCACTGTATCCCCACCGTTTGACCTAAGGTATGGAAAATGTCTACCTATATAGTCAAAGGTATGATGTTGATAGTGTCATGAATCGTGCTAACCCAAGAATCTCACATGATTCTTCTGCTGCGGCCACAGTCTCAAGCACTGATCACACATATCAACCCGCGAACTGGAATACTACTCTTATAAGAAACTATTATCTGAGAGAGTGGCGATTCTTTGTTGTATCTTTACAAACTTCATGTGTTTTAACAAAATTAATTAAGAATCCGATGTGGGATAAATGTTAATTTAATCTTAGCCATTGGATCTTAATTTTGTGGTTTAATAAGATTATAAAACCCTAATAAGAGTTTGGGCCGAATTGGAATTCAAAACAAATAACAAATAAAAAAATTTACTATTCATATTACTATTCACATTTTTTTTATTCCAATTCCCAAAGTACCCCTATCATCATTCACCAATCCCTAAGCCACTATGGAAGCTCATAAATGATCTGTTCAATAATTAAACACATTGAACCATTTATGAACAATTCCTACAGCAATCATACATGCTATTAAATTTGTATTGTGCATTGTTAACCATTGATTTCGACTTTGTTGTGTGTGACCTTTTGGGTTCCCCTCAAATTGGACATGAAATGAATCTTGATAATTTAATCGAACATAAATTATCCTCCGATCAGATGATCGTTCGATTTCAATGACCAAGGTTGACATCTAGCAACATGCCAAGGCCCCCAAATGAGAAGGAAAGATATATACCCATTATGTATGCGATTTACATATGATGCTGTCCCTCGCCTCACTGTATCCCCACCGTTTGACCTAGGGTATGGAAAATGTCTACCTATATAGTCAAAGGTATGATGTTGATAGTGTCATGAATCATGCTAACCCAAGAATCTCACATGATTCTTCTGCTGCGGCCACAGTCTCAAGCACTGATCACACATATCAACCCGCGAACTGGAATAATACTACTCTTATAAGAAAATATTATCTGAGAGAGTGGCGATTCTTTGTTGTATCTTTACAAACTTCATGTGTTTTAACAAATGACCCAATCATACCCTTATGGCCAGATCTTTTGAACCGGGGAAGGAGAATGCCAAAGTTATTTGACCACACATAAGATTGTAAAGACCTCAAGTCTAAGGACTAGTCATACAATCGATACATGAAAGTTATCAAAGACACATGGGATAAACACTCCATGTGAAACTTTTCGGCGGTCAGTTCGATGGACACGAGCAACTCATGCATCCATGTGATACACCAAGCGGACGGATCTCTGCTAGTAGCCTATGAGATCGGCTACCCCACTTAAGGGCGAATCATATCATCATGCTAGTCTATTCGCTTTGTGAACGCCCAGATTATTCATAAAACTATGACTAGGAACGTTTAAGAGTAATGAGTCTCAGAAGGCGTGGAAGCCATCATCTTATTACTCCAAGGGCTTTATTACAGTGTTTGATGATTCATATAAGTTATGTAAGACACATATAATAAAGATTTCCATTTTATTAATTAATGAAGATAATACAAATACATGTACATATAGCCCATCCACAAGTTGGGTATAAGGCATATCCCTAACAAAAGTTGTAACATTAAGAATATAAGAATAAGAACTACTACCACTACACATATTCAAGTTGTAACATCTCCCTCCAGGAGATGCTACCGGTAGGGAATAGGCTGACCTATCCTCCTAAGCCTCTGACTATCTGACTGTGATCTTCATTATTAAACTCATCTCAATTACTGACTCATGTATAGGGACCATTGCCCTCACTCAACAACGTGAAATGCAACTCAATACTAATATTCATGTATACAAAAAATCATACTTTGTAACTCTGTCATGAACACCTAATTTGTAATAGCCATAAAAATCAACTTATACAAAATGCATGATACATGATCTTTTTCAAACTGTGACTGTACTTGATCTATAACTTGACCTGGTGGACACAGACCCTCTAGTTACTGCCATCAGTATCCATCCTCTCGAGCTCGTCCTCCGGTTGTACCTACAAAACAAGAAACTAGGAGTATGGGAAATTAGATCGTTTGAAGGATCTAGTGAGTGGACAGTTTAAAATAAGAAATAAAATGCTCTTGAAAATCCATGGTTATAATATCAAATTTCCTCTCAAGGGAATCATCATTTTTGAAATCTCTTTTCTTATTTGAAAACAATTCTTTTTTCTGGAAAACGTTTTTGAAAAACTACTTTTGGTCTATAAATCTCTGGACTCTCATAAAACCGTTTCTAATAAAAACTCTTTCTAAAATCATATTTTTTGTAAGTGTCTCTCAAAATCCATATCTGAAAATATATTTTGAGAAATCAGTATCTGGATATCTATATATGAATATCTGGCACATGGGGCCGTTACATGTCGTCGTCCCCTATATGCAAAAGCTGACGCTTGGGGGCATCCTCTCATACGCAAATATCTGGTTGTCATGGGGCGTTACATATCGGCGTCCTACAAGCCACAAATTTGGAGCCAGGGGTGCGGATCTATACTACCCTCTTGATTCAATATCTGGGATCTAGGGACATCAGTCATCCCTAGTCCTGAACTACGCGTGCACACGATATCTTTGTCCGTCAATTCCATATCTGAGTCAAGCTACATACTGGGGTGGGTTTTTCCCCCATTCTCTGACACGTGTCCACAACATGCATTCGCTGGTTTGGGTGGCGAAGTTGATCCTATTGGACGCAATTGATTTCCATTTCCCTATAAATAGGAGCGTTCAACATTAGAAATTTTCATACTTTCTTTCCTGCCTGATTCCTCTGTAATTCTTGGAGAGAGAGTGTCTTGTTTGTTTATTTACTTAAAGCTTTTTGCAATGTCTTTTTCTTTCAATAATAAAAGTATGAATATGTTTTATACAAAATGAGTAGTTAATTTCTTTTCAGCTGGAGTGGGTGAAGCTTTTATAATGAGAACATAGATTAACTTGCTTTTATTATAATAAATAAATTGAAATCTAATGGTTAAAACTTGATTTAAATCTATATTAATTACTGACAATCTTTATACCGCCGCTTTATGGCTAGTTTTATCTTTATACCGCCTTATGGCTTTATCTGTTTTATCTGTCTATGCCTTTATGGCTGGTTTTATCTTTATACCGCCTTTATGGCTGGTTTTATCTTTATACTACCTTTATAGCTGGTTTTATCTTTATACCGCCTTTATGACTGGTTTTAATCTGTCTACCGCCTTTATATGGCTGGTTTTATCTTTCCACCACCTATATGGCTGGTTTTATACAATTTTGGCATAATTAAGTACCTTGGTATGACTTGCTATAAAAACGGTATCACCGCCTTTATGGTTGGTTTTATTTTTTGGCATGCATAGTATTTTGGTAGGACTAATTATTGACAGAAATGATTACCGCCTTTATGGCTGGTTCTTTATATTGGCATAATTAATTTTGTAATAAATTAAATGGGTAATAAGGTAAATTATAAATTATAATAAAGCGAGATTTCTAAATGTTTAAAAGACTAAAAGTGGATCCACTAACCCCAGCATTTCATTCTATTATTGCATTCCAACCTAAAAGTCTCCACTACTTCAACAATCAAAGTTTTTTTTTTCCGCATTGTTCAATATTTTATTTTGCTAAATCTCTTCTCTGTGGATCGACCCCGGACTCACTCTTATACTTGGGAGTGAAAGACCACTTTTCGAGCATGTCAAGTTTTTGGCGCCGGTGTAGGGGAAGTATTATTTAGTAATAGAATTAATTACTTCTTCTCTTTCTCTACTTTTATTTTCTTTATTTTTATTTCGTATTTTTTTTATTTAATTCCGCATCTTATCTTCCTTTTTTTGTGTAGACCCAACTATCCTGATTAATCCTTGATGAACCCTGAACCCAGAAATCCCACATATAGAGTGACCTTGTTTTTAATTTTTCTTGGTTACAGGAAACTGAAAAATCAACTTAAAAGGTGTTTTCTCTATTCATAAAGAATTTTTTAAACCATCCTCACGTAAATATGCTCTCATAAAGCTTCACAAGAAAATATAATTCAATACATTGACAAAAATGAAAGAGAAATACAATTGAGATCGGATTTGACGAGGGTTAGAGGACGTTTTTAGATCTAAATCATTGCATCTGTATTTCCTTAATTTATTCTTTTCATTTTTAGTTTAATTTCGTTTTTAAGTTTTGTATTTGGCAATTTCATATTTTTACATATAGTTTTTTTTTAAGTTGCATGAACACCTGGTATCGAACATCTAGTGGTAGATTAAAAAGAGAGTCCACATCACCTTCATTGTTAGTCAGAATGGCTGAAAACCAAATTGAGAATCCACCTACCCAAGTTTAAAACCCAGTTAATCATGAAGAAAACGAGTCTCAGCATGGAGATCCTAATCACCCTAGGGCACTCAGACAATTCATGAATCCCACTAGATCAGGATCACCATCTTGCATTGTGGTTCCGCCAAAGGCAGCACGCTTCAATTTTAAATCAAGTGTCATCAATATTTTACCCACATTCCATGGTCTAGAATCAGAAAACCCTTATCAGCACCTAAGAGAGTTCGAAGAATTATGCAACACTTACACATACCAAAATTGTAGCATGAATATAATCATGTTAAAGTTTTTTCCCTTTTCTTTAAAGGATAAAGCTAAAATTTGACTACAAAATCTAAGGTCAGGATCTATTAGAATATGGGATAATTTACAAGAATAGTTTCTTAAAATGTTCTTTCCCCCTCATAGGACAAATTCCTTTTAGAGAAGAATCACAACATTCACACAATCGTCGGGGGAAAGACTTTACCAATGTTGGGAGAGGTATAAAGAAATGTTAAATATTTGTCCACATCACGGGTTTGAAACATGCAGGTTAGTTGCCCAATTCTAGGAGGGTTTTAACCCCCAAGCTAGACAAGTAGTGTAGATGATGTGTAATGGTGAGTTTTAGGGATAAAGATCCCGAAGATGCACTAGATTACCTAGAGCATATAGCAGATAATACACAACAATGAGATACAATTGGTACACATATGAGTCATCTGTTAAATCACAGCCATCTAGTAGACGTATTTTTAACCTTATGGAAGACCATGACCTTGCTGCCAAGTATGCACTTTTGTCAAAAAAAAATTGAGGCTTTAGAAACAGGGAAAAAGGATCATGTCAAGTCAGTTCAGGAAATCATATATGTACAATTTGTCGTTCAAATGAACATGTCACAGAAGTTTTCCCGTCCTTACCAGCCCTGAAAGATTGTCCTTGACCAGGTCAGTTCCATAACCACATTCAATAGACTAAATCAAAACCCATACTCACAGACCTATAATCCTGGTTGGAGAAACCATCCAACCTTAATTGGAGGAATGATAACCCAAACACAAAACCTTACACCAACCTCCCTAGTTTCACCAGAATTTCTGAAATTCCCAGAAA
>SKCR01034035.1:0-32970 GCA_019454045.1 Zanthoxylum bungeanum
ATCGGAGCAAATCAGGATGAATCGATTGGAACCTAGACGGATATATCAATTGTATAACTTCATTTATTGCTGAGTTGAGTTTGTACTGATTACTGAACATACATTCAGAAAATTAGTGAGACTTGAGTGACAGTTCACGTTAAATAAATCTTGACAGTTGATTTAATATTTAACACTGAAATCCCAATCCTTATCAAAGTTTATCTTGTTGCACTTCTTCATATAATATAAGCGAAAGATTGAGAAGAAGAGTTCTATTTCTGCCGTAAAAATTGTTAGGGGATCGTGAGTTGAAACTGACATGCAAGTAAAATGAAATTAAGAATAATTGTTAGTTTAAGAGGTTTTGTCTATCATATAATAGTACAATAATAATTAGGAGACTTAACATACCATAAATATTAACAATAAAATAAAACAATGAGACATTGATTTTAACATGGTAAAACCCTCAATGTGAAGGAAACATCCACAGACAAATGTAGAATAATTTTATACAACTTCTCTCTGAACACAAGAAGTGAACAATCTCACACTCTCTTAAAATATGAGAATTACAACTCTCTCACAAACTCTTAAGAAGAAACAATATTTTCTCTCTTACAATACAAATGATTTGATTGAGAATGGAATGAAGAAAATAATGAAATGAAATCTCTATTTATAGGTATGGGATTCACCGTACAAATAGTGATAATTTTCTTTTTATGCAAGTGGAAACTACCCACATAATTAATATATTTATAATATTATTATATATGCACATTTCTATACTTTTTTAACTCAAGCACCATAAGGTGCTTAACAGAAATAGAACTATCAAAATGGACTCAAATCTAAAGATTGAAGGATAATTCTCTTGCTTCGGTTCAAGATCCATGATCAAATGAACACAGTTCACCATCGCCTTCATCAACAGTGACCGTTGTTGATGGCGGCCTTTTTATTATCAATTGAAAATACTGTTAAGTAGAAAAATGATGGTTAAAGGGAGGAAACAAAAATGGTATTCATGCTTCAATATGTGTTGATGGTAAAAAATCAGTAAATGAATCAAGCAATATAAGTCAGGGACAGAGGTGGAATTTCCCCTCTTGGCCGATGTTCGGGAAGTATGAGCCACTTCTCGGTTCAGCAGGGGTCCGCATGCGATCTCCCAGATAAGACCGACCATAATATATGCTCTGATGTGGTTTCCATAAACCAACCACATCAGCTCGTCGGCTCGGTTCGGGCTTACTCTGCTCCCTTTCTAGTAAGTCGAAGGGCTCGGGCAAGTCAATAGAAGGCGGAAATGGTTTGGTAGGTCGTCAGATTATTCGACCGACCACTTAGCAACCGACAGAAGCCTCGAGATTGTGATCTCCCTTTACACATGTCATCTCCCGGAGGCACCCACAAGGCTATCATCATTACTAAATGCATGTGTCAGTGAGAAGTCAGATTGATGCGATGGGATGTCAGAGGGCAGGCTCACTTTCGGCAAAAACAGGTCTAGGACAGAGAACTTAATAAATGAGGCAAGTGTCACATGGAGGATTCTACAGAATGGGAATATCAACCGCCTCATTTACCGCCTCATTCTTAGTATATATATAGAGAAAGCCTTTTTGGTAAGAAAAAGAGAAGAGAGGACCAAAGAAAAATGAGAGAGAGAGGATGTGAAAAAGAGAGGTAGAGAGAGCATTTTGTAAATTCCTTTTGTAAAACAAGCTCGGTTCTCACACTGACCGACCAAAAAACAGGTCGGCCGAGCGTATTTCAGTAATAAAACACCCATCCGTTTTGTGCCCGTAGACGTAGGTTGGATTCGATCCGCCGAACCACGTTAACCCTCGATGTCAATCTGCGTGCTCTTCTCATTCTATCAAAGCTTGCTTTTGGTTTCCCATAACCAAACAAATTCACTGCTGAATGAAGGTTAAATCCCGGGAACAATATTCCATTATTGTCCCTGAGACGAAAACCAGCCGTCAACAATATGCAAAATTGAATTAAGATTAATTCGGCCAACAAAAGTAGAAGAATCATGAAGCTTATTGTTTCACTTTTTTTTTTATGACCGTGAATCACAAATTGATTAGTTGGTTAATTATTCAAAGTGAAAGACTGTATTTTTCACATGGCAGGCGCAGCAACGTGCTTCTATTCGCCTTTAATAGTTATAGTATGTGTTAGATGGTGATTTTCAAATTCGAGAAGAGCCGAAGTATAAAGAAGTGTAGTAAAGGGATTTTATTTATTAAGATGGGGTCCGAGATCTTCGGTTATATTTGGATACCGACCCGAGGAACAGGGGAACCAGTCGATGACACAATCACATACAACTGAAAAAGGTGATCACTAGAATATACAAGTCAGAATAAAGTCATAGCAGTTCAGACTGTCATCAAGGGAAGATATTTCTCAGTATTTCTACACGAAAAAGGGCTCAGTGTAGGCTCGACCTTTTTGAAGAGAAGAAGGGGGAAGTAAAGACTTTTCTACCGACCCGACCTTCTGGTAGATGCAAGGGCTTCGTTTGTTTCGGCATACTGACCCGAGGATATGGGCAGGAGATGCTGCCTTATACTTTTAGACGGTGGTTTGGACTTCCCAAGGATTGATGAGATAGAAATAGGCCAGCGGCTGATGGGATGGAGCAAGGCTGCAAGCTTATCCACTGACACACGCAACCGCATAGAAGTGGTTGGAATATAGGCTGGCACATGGGAATAGCGTGTAACAGTTACCAAGAATGAGTAATTTAATGAAGTTCAGGTGACAGATAGTAGAGGTGTCAGGCGGCTGAGCTATTATCCGTAGGGCAATTGGGGAAGAGAGCCTAGGCAATAATGACTTAGTAACGTGGCTGACGTCATGAGTTGGTATAATAGTTGAATTTGACCTATTATATAAAGGGGTTGAAGACTCATTGTAAATGGTTGGTCAATTTTATTCTAAGAACTTTTGTAACTTGTAATAGAGAGAAAATAATCACAAGTTAGAAAGAGAAAAGAGGTACCCGAGGTGGTAATAAATGTGCTAATTTCTTTTGTGTATGTGGACGTAGGTTGGATCCATTCCACCGAACCACGTTAAATAATCTGATTTGTCTCTGTGTTTTTCTCATTTTCTTACTAAGTTTACATTTGATTCACAACAAACAAAATAAATTCACAATTAAAGGAGATTAATGAGTGATTTTCCAGAATTATTATTGAAATGAAAAACAGCAGTTAACCATGGAGGTGCAGCCAAGTCTCTTGATTAAAATGGTTTCACGATAATTAGTCAATTCACAATATAAGTTTTTCATTTTGGTAATTTCTTTTTCATCGACCACTTGTCAACATTGTACACTTAGCATCAACTATTTGTGGATCCCCCAAAATTCTACTTTATCGATTTGTTTTCTTCTTCTTATTGTTTTTCTCATTTTATATAAAAATGATTTATATTTAATCATTGTCATAAAACATGTACAATTTTATTTTTTTTTAATTAAATGATGATGAGTGCCTCTGAAATAAATTTTTCTAACTGTATTTACGATTGATTTCCTCACTTTTATGTTCTCAAATGTGTTAAATATATTAATATTACTCGTTTTATAGTTTAGGTGCATAATATGAAGAATTGAGCAAAAATGAGTGAAAATTCAAATTTCCCAAATTACATCAATGACTTCCTAATTTGCGCGACCTTAATATTTTGGCCATAATTTTACATATGATAACGGATAGAGATTATTCAAGTTGCGTTGGAAAGAACACGAAAATATTTACAATTTTATAGTTTATGTCAACAACTTAATCAGAATCCTTCCTAGTCAAAACCAAGCTTGAAATTGAAGGTCATACACTTAGGGGTGTCAAAAAGATCCGGACCCGGCCCGGATCTGGACGACCCGGATGGACCCGGGTCCGGTAAGACCCGGATCCGTAAAAAAATTTGCGGACCCGGGTATTTATATATAAGACCTGGATTTAATCGGGTCCGGATATGGGTCTGGGTGATTCCGGACCTGGGTACCCGATAGGGGTGAGCAACGGTTCCGGGTCTACCCGGAACCGATTGGAACCGGACCAAAAATTCGGGTTTGGAACCGGAACCGGTTGTAACCGGTCCGGTTCCGGTTCCAAATACAAGGAACCGGTTGTAACCGGTTCCGGTTCCAGAATAATCGGAACCGGAACCGGACCATAGAATCGGAACCGGAACCGCATTTCAGAACCGGATTAGATACCCGATTTTGATATCACTATTGTGTCTTCATTCATCACATTTCCCCTTCTTATTTCTCTTCACTGTATGATAATAATTTTTTTTTTCTTTGGCAACATATCATTGTTAAAACTCATGATTTGCTTGTTGATGCAAGATGCAAAAATAATTGTGTCTCTCTCTTGTAGTACCTCATTGGCTTACAAAGATTACTCAAAGAATATACGAAAATTTAGGGCTGTTCCCCTCAACAATTAATCACATTCTCATCAATGAATACCACCCTAACCAAGGGATAATGGTTTGTGCTAAGCTCTCCTATATCTGTGCATTCTGTAGTACCCACTCTTGTTTTGTAAAGCTTTTGACGCTGGTTATTAATAATGGTTTGTATAATATTGCTATCTCAGTTCTGATGGAATTATCGTTTGGTACAGCCACATCAAGTTAATAGGGTAATTCGGAACCGGACCGAACCGGACCGGAATTGAATTGGAACCGAATAATAGGGTACCTTATTTAATTGGGTAGGTTCAGGTTCCACTTAGTTAGGAACCGAATTTTTCCGGGTAGGTTCCGGTTCCATGCGGAACCGGAACCGAAACCGATTTTGCTCACCCCCAGTACCCGGGACCCGGTTAAATGAAAAAAAGAAATATAAAAGAAAATGAAAATCCCTAATTCTCTAATCAGTTCATCATTCTTCATCTTCATCACGCTCTCACTCTCTCAGACTTGTTGTGATATTGTTAATACTTAATATTAAACAGTGGAGCTTAAAAAAAACAGTGGAGGAACGAGGTGCTTGTGGATCCCGGGTCCGGACCGGATGAGTTTTCCCGGGTCCGCATCTGGACTCTGGACATTTAAAGTGCTTGCGAATCCGGATTCGGGTCCGTCCGGACCCGGGTCCGAATCCAGATTTTGCCATCCCTATATGCACTGTCCAGCCAGTGGCGCGATATTGGACAGTTAAAAATCATTCCAATTAGCAAAAAACTGTAAATGGCACGACACTAAACCTCAAGTGGCGCGAAATCAATGTGTTAGTCATAAACCAAGCCGGATACTTGATTTTTATGATATTTATATTAAAAAAAATTATCTATGATTATTTCATAAACGTTTTTAGGATGAAAATAAGCATCTTTTGAGACTAAAATACCCTCGAAATACAACATCCATTCAAGAACAAGAAGATCAAGAATCAAAGAGAAAAAACTAATGAAGATTGAAGATCGATACTCTTCAACTTAATTTTCTCTAAACTTAATCTTTTAATTCTTATTATTATGATTATATTGAATACTATGATATATGTATGTGAATTATTTATCATTTTCTATGTTTAATATATTCTTATTTAATCATTTATATGATAGTTATGTTAAATCCTAATGAACTTGACAAATGTAGTTTTAGTTTAGCCTTGGGAATTGACAATGATAAATATTAAAAAGTGTACATTTAATAAAAAAAAAATTAATCATTTTATACTTGTAATTTCATTAATCTCTTAACTTATTACATTTATGAAATAATAATTAAATTTAAATTTTATCTATTTTTATTGTAATTTTTTTCTTATGCAGGTAAATATTGCATTGGATGTTCAACAGGAAAATAAACATGAAATTTGGATTTCGAATGCTCAGAAACCTAAAGAAGCATAAAAATTGAGTTCGAATATAATATAAAAAGATTGATCATATTTAATTCGTTGTTGAATGAACTTATCATAAAACTGGCCACACATGATACTAATTATTAAAAAAAATAAAATATCAAAAAAGACTCCATTTTGACCCATTGTAATGCAATGCAATTATGCATTTGAAAAATTCAAATACAATGAGGTGAAGCTAATTTTTAAATTCATGAATAGCTAATTTTCATCCAACTTGGGGATAAAAATGAAGCTCTTGGTACAAAAAAAAAAAAAAAAATCAACTTATTTTATAACTATGAATTGTGTTATTTCTCAATTAATATTTGTATTTTTTTTGTTTCTTATTTATGTGATAGTCATGACTCTCTGTAGACATTGTTGGAGTTGGTGCTTGGGCCAAATTTTGTTGTATTTATTGTAAATACGATATACATTTTATTTTATTATGAATAAAATTAAGTAATTTTCATCAATATATTATTATTATTTATGGTAAATGCGTAAATGACCGTAGAATGAATAATTATGACATAATTACAAAAGCGCCGCAATTGTTACTGAGAAATGTCATAATACAATTCATTCTTAAATTGTTCCTAGTCAAGGTTTACATATCTGGTCGGTTAGTAAACCCGTGAGACCGGTACGTGTCGTATATTAGAATTGTTCTAATGGTTTATCTCAGTAAACCATGAGTCTTGAGAGACTCGTATAGACACGTAGGTATCTATTGGATAAATACTTAACGACTTATTTAAAGATTCCTGATAAATGGTACACCAACGTCAATAAGAATCTTTACGAGTCGAATAACATATTAACTCCTTTGACTTGTGATATCACTGTGGATATGTGAGATATCCTTTGTACTTTGATGACAGTCACGTCAACGATCTTTTAAGATCAGACCTCCGCATGTCATGTGATATATCCAAAGAGGATTTGTCAGTCCCGTGTACGGGATTTAAGTATCCAATTTGTGATTCTTTGAAATCCTTGGTTGAGGTATAATTCGGAAACGCGTTTCGAATATTTATAAAGAATCATAATTATGTCACGACACATGAATTATTCATAGCGGAGATTTGACGTTTAATCTATATTTCCGGAACAATTCGGATACCTATGACAGATGGATTATATATATGCGATGACTTCGACTTGGATGGTTTAACTCAATTATTTGTGGTCGTCGTAATTTGTGAGTGGACAAATTACGGACATGGAAATGGTATCCATGACAGATAAACTTGAACCTACAGAGTCCCACAATATAAAGTGTACTCGTTGAGCACTTGGGCAATTAATTATGGATAATTTGGATTATTCATAAAATACAAATGTGTATTAAATAATATGTATTTGTATACGATACATAATTTAGACTAGATACACATTATTACCCTATTAAATTTTGTTACTTGTTTTATTGTTATTATTAATTAATTACTAATAATAATAAAATGGAAGAATATTCTTGGAATATTTTTCCATGTATTTATTTTGTCTTTTTTGTTAACTAAAATAAATTAATTAATTACTTGTTAATTAATTAATTTATTAGATAATAATATCTTAAATATTCTTATTAATTTTAGCAAATTGTGATTGGCCAAACCATGTGATTTGAACACATGGATTTTGATTAAAAAAAAATCAAATAAATACAATTTGATAAGATCAAACTTGGAACAAAATTATTGGGCCAAATAAAAAGTAGAAATTGGCCAAATTATTTCTACAATTTTCGGCCAAGAGGGATTTTTCTATATAAATGAAATTTGCTTCATTTTGTGAAGCTTTAGCTCATCTAATGTGTTGAGAAAATAAAGAAAATAGACATTAAGGTTTTAAACAATTCAATTAACACCAAAGGAGAAGAAATCAAAAAAAATGGAAGCTTGAAAATTAAGGTAATAACAATTTCCAATTTCTAATTTCTTAGTTTTTGTTCTAAGCATGAAAAATATGTATTTGATATGTATTTTACATGTTTTAAAATTATATGTATCTTGGATATGTATATGGATTAAATTTAGTGTTGATTGTTTAAGCAAATCTTAATTATTTTCTTTATTAAGCATGTGTAGTTAGATTAATTAAAGAATTAATCTTAGAATTAAAATTTCCATTCTTGAGTGATGTTACCACTTTAATATTGTCTAGAATTGTTCTTGAGGCTTTATGTTGTGGTGAAGTAATTTGGTGTAAATTAATTGGATTGATTTGGATTAATTTGTGAATAAATTGAATTTTGGCATGAAATTGGACAAATTTAAAACTGGATCAGATATGGTTATGGACCTTGAAACAAAATATTTTAATGTAAAAATATGTTATTTGGATGATATTGGATGTGTATTGGGTGGTGGAAAAATTCCAGAAATTGTTCCGGGGCGAAAACGCGAGAAAACGGTGAAATTCGCATCGAAACGAGCTCACTGAGTGCCGGCTATGATCCCAGCAAACTGGACACTGTTCGGGCAGCCCAAGGGCTGACCGAACACTTCCCAAGTGTCCGGGTTGGCCCGGCTCGGCGGTTGGTTAACCGGTTTGACCGTTTGCCCGTTACGTATAGTATTTATCGAAAACTATTTTCGTAAAATAATTCGTCGTGTTTCGAAATATATTATGTTATTAAATGTTAATAAATAATATATTTAAACTTATTTGGGTGAATTAAAAATATTTTATATTTATTAATTCGTTCGGAAAAAATTTAAAATGTTTAAAAATCATTTTCACCTTCCGCCGCACCCTTCCGCTGTTACACCCGAACAAACAGTCCTTAAATCTGTCGTCTGTAATATCCTCTTTCCGGAGATGCTACCGACAGGGAATAGACCGTCCTATTCCCCTTAGTCTATGACTTTCTAACTATAAATAATGCTAATATTCTCATTCCAAACATGAACTCATGCATAGGGATCATCGCCCAATTCAATAATTAAGAATATATATCAAATACTCATTCATGTGTATTCAGTACATTACACTTTATTCTTTTAATATGGACACTTTTAAATTTTACACACACAAACATTTACTTTACATAAATCTGATACATGACTTTACTGTGACTCTGACTGTACTCTCTCTCTGACTTGACTTAGTGGACCAAACACCCTATTGACCGTCATCAGTATTCATCCTCTCGAGCTCGTCCTCCGAGTATATCTGCAAAATAAAGAAACTAAGTGTGAGGGGGTTAGATCGTTTGAACGACCTAGTAAGTGGACAGTTTTAAAACACAAAAAAATTGAAATACTTATGAAATCCATTATTTTAAAACTTAAACTTTTCCAGAAAGCATTCTTTTCTGAAAATCAGTTCTCTTTCAATGAAACTTTATAGAAACTTTTCTTTCTGTAAAACTCTGAATTTCTTATAAAATTATTTATTGTGAAAACTCTTTTATAAAATCAATATTCTGAAAACCATGCCTCTGAGTATCTGTAGAAAACCGCACGCATGGGGGCGTTACGTATCGTTATCCCTCAAGCCACCGATCTGGAGCCAGGTGTGCAAATCCATGCCATTGGGGCATTACGTATCATCGTCCCCCAATGCATGCCACTATCATGTCTCTGAATCTAGGGTCTAGGGGCGTTACGTCTCGCCGTTCCCCTAGACCTGAAACTTAGGATCTAGGGGCATTACGTATCGCCGTTCCCCTAGTCCTGCTCTACATATGCACATATCATATCCGTCAATTCTAATAACCGTCAATTTCATATTTGAGTCAATTTACTTATGAGGTGGGTTTTTCTCCCATGCCTCCAAAAAATCATGAAAATCATGCTTTTAAAATCATCATTTTTTAAAAGCATTGCTCAAAATATTTTTATTCATAAAATATCTGAAACAAAGTTGGCTATCGCCCTAAGTGCGGAAAAGTAAGTTTCAAGCTCAAAAAAATGTAAGTAAACGCAACTTAAGAAAAGATTCCAATAACATATTTGGAGTCCAACTAGCATTACTTCACTCCGCCGAGGGAATTTACGGTTCCTGCGATGATTTCTAATTGGTAACTTAATTAGAATATAAGTCGTGGAATATGCTTTGAAACTATTATCGCTATATGATGTTCTATTCTTGTGACATGATATATTGCGTGTATATGAGCTAATACGAGATCCTAAGGGTGGCCTCTAACATCCTAAGTTGGAACTGAAATGGCTAAAACTGATTCTGAAAAATTGGTCACGCCTCGCGATGCCAGAGGTTGCGCCTTGCGACTCCCACTAGTTCAGACTTGAGGCAGAAGCTTTTCCTTGTTACGCGTTGCGACGCTGGGTGTTGAGCGTCGCGACGCTCACATAATCAGACTCGAGGTAGAGAGCAACCTTATGGTCCGCATCGCGACGCCAAGTGTTGAGCGTCGCGACGCCCATGCATCCAGAATCGAGGTATAAAGTCTTACATTGTTATGCGTCGCGACATAAGATTATTGGTGTCACGACGCTCGTCCAATTCAGGCCTGAACATCAACTTCTAATAACAAAGCTCAAGTAATCCCCAACATTATCATCCACACTCCAACTCAACTTAACATAACTCATTTTATATCCTCAATTCAAACTCAAACCATTTATTTTAATATCAACAAATCACAAAAGCAATCCCCCAACACATTCATACACATATAGACTTCATTCCATGCTTAAACTACCATGATACTTTTCAAGATGCATGATAACAACTTAACCAAAGCCAATTAAGCTAATCCAAACTCTAGGGTTTACAAGGTGCGAATTGAGGGTTTTAATTTCTTTAATCAAAAATAAAAATTGAGAAGATAGAAAGAGAAAAGAAGCTTACCAAGCTTGGAATGAAGCTTGAATAGATCAAAATGACTTGAACAAATGAAGATGAGAAGAAAAATTGGCATGGAAAGGCTCTCATACAAGCCCTTCACGTTTTTGGCTTAAGAAGGTGATGGAATAGTGCCCTTTTTATAGGCAAAGGGGTTGATTTTTTATTATGAAATGGGTGGCTAAGATTGAGCCACATCACCCCAAATCTAGACTATTCCCGAATTCTACTATAGCAGCCACATAAATCATACTTTTTGACCTGCTTTTGATTCGATTTTGGAAAAATATCCAACGCGTAACTTGTAGGTCTTGGTCTTAGATTTCTGAAGATATAAAGTTCATAAAAATCGGAGATCGTATGAAAAAGTTAAAGTCCAAATATCATGGGCTGTTTGGATTTAATCTAGGAATGAATTCCGTATCGGAACTGCGAGGAATTTACCGAATATCTAAAAAGTCATTTCATGAATGTATACGTGTTTGAATACGATTTATATCATATATCATGCGTTTCATAATGTAATAGTCCTCAAGATTACTAGGGTGTTACACCGTCGTAGATCCATATTAATTGGCACAGATAATACTTGAACCCTACAATTTATGTTATTACTTATTTATTATATTTTTGTTATTTATTATTATATGGGAGTCTTGACTCTTTTTAGACAATCCCTAAATATGTCATCGTTGATCCATATTGACTGGCACAAATAATACTCGAACCGTTTAATTTATGTTATTGCATGTTTATTTAATATTTATATGTTTTATTTATGTGAGAGTATTTACTCTCTGTAGACAGTTCTTAGATTTATCATCGTAGATCCATATTAAATGGCGTAGATTCTACTTGATCCCCATAATTTATGTTATTACTTATTTAATTTATGCACTTAATCATTAAATAAATTAATTGGAAAATAATAATAATTTATGTGTTATAAAAAATAAAATTATTTTTATATTTGAAATATCAAGAGTGAATTTCCTAACCCCAGATTTTATTTTACTATTGCATACCAATTTAAATTGCCCATCACATCATTTAATTTAGTCTTTAATTTTATTACTCATATTATTATTTTATTTTACTAAAGAGTGGATTCCATATAGATTGATCCCGGACTTCCTTCGACACTCTTATACTTGAGAGTAAAGAATCATTTTGTGAGTATATCAGACAACATGTGATCTCATTTGAACGAGTAAATTTTCGTGCATGATAAACATATATATTGCAGAGTACGCATAGCTATAGTAGAAGTTAATCTCAATGAGTTTGATTTATGATCGTTATCATAGACATATATAAGTAATTTTACTGAATTAAGCATATCTACTTGTCCATCGACAGAGGACGGTAGATATTTATGTGTTTTAAGTTAATAATTCATCATAGTTAATTAATCATGAAGAGAATAGAGAGATTTAAGAGAATATTGTGGAGAAATTTTGATATTAGATTCTTCTTATATTGTTGGTAGCGTATTTGAAGCCTTTTGACTGTTTTAGTTTAATTTAATTAATTTTCATATTATCATTGCTTTTACTAATTATTAGCGGCTGAGATAAATTTAATATTTGATATTAATATATTATTTATACAATATTCACATATGTTTATTTGAAACGGGGCATAAATGTTAAGACTGAGTTGCTTTAAATTAAATTAACTTATAAATTTTGAATAAGTCAATGACTCGATGAGCAACAATTATTTTCTAATTAGACGCGGATAATATACAAACATAAATGCCCCTAGGATGAAAGTGTGGTTGGTTGAAAAAAGGAATCTCAGTTATTCATTAATATAATAATTATTTTCAAACTTCAATGACTTAGAACAATTTCAAAAAAAAATTCAAATATTATTTAATTGCTAATTATAAAAATTATATTATCAAAATTGGTTCCAAAAGAGACACCAATTAAGATTCTTCAAATTAAATTTTACTTATCACTCTTCAAATAATATTATTGTTAATGGTTGATTTTCGTTTCAGGGGCAAATCGATAAACTCACTTCTCGAACAATCCTCCCTCAACTGAGAATTTATTTGGTTTGGGGACCAAATGCAAACTTATTAAAAAGATGAGAAAACACACAGACAAAACAGAAGGTTTAACATGGTTCGGCGGAATGAATCCAACCTACATCTACGGGCACGAGAGGAAATGAAGTTTTTACAACTTGGTCGGGTTTGACCGACCTGAACTAACTCTCGATTACACGCCTGACCGACCTCTCACTAGCTCTTGCTTACAATAAGCTTTTGTTCTCTTTTATAAGTTGTGCAATAAAATTAGCTAACCTATTACAATGAATTCTCGATACCTTTATATATTATGGAAAATTCTAATGTTACACCAATCTTGTGACGTCAGCCACGTGAATCTACCATTAATGCGAGGGCTCTCTTCCCCAACTGTTCTGTCATTAGTAACTCTATCACCTGACATTTCATTAAACCACGCCACTTTTGGCCACTGCTATATGTTACATTACAAAGCCAGCATGTAATCTATCATCTCTCATGTGATAGCGTGTGCTAGAAGATAAGCCGGTGACCTGCTCTTGTCACGTCAGACCTCTTTGGAAGGTTAAATTTCTCATACAGAGCTTACGTCACCTTGACTTGATCATAAAGCTACTACCCCGACCCGTCCAACCAGGTCGGGCAACTGAAATAACCGACACTCTGTCCTATTGACCTATCAGGTCGGTTCTGAGGACTTTCTTCACTTCTCTGAACAAATTTACATCTCGGGTCGGGTATCAGGTGCAAACCAATTCTGATCTCTTCATTGGGCACGACACCTCTGTCTCACGGGCCTGGGCCCCCGAGTCCGGGAAGTGAAAATCCCTTTCATACCCTTACTAAAGATTCTGACTTCTTGGGGGGTGAGAACCACCATTAATAATTATATAAAATATTATTTCTCTTTATTTTATTGTAGTGGTGATGGTTATAGTTACTAATAAATATCTATTTATTAAAATAATATAATTAAAGTGAGTCTGTTCAGGGGGTGTACATTATCCCCCAGCGACATGGTTGACCTGAACATGCGGCCTCCTATCTTGAACTTGATTATTCGGAGGCATCAGCATGAGCTCCTTTTGCCTCAGGACTAATCTCCTCACATCTTTGTCCAAATCACGCTGACTATCTGGCCTGAGTACTCTGGTCATCTGGGTGCCCCCTCCTCGAGCAATCATCTCATCTTCTTCCATCAGCACAAACTTCCTCGTCTGCTCCAAAACCGTGACATAGTCTGATATCTCTTGGATCCTCGCGTGGAACCATAATCTCCTGACTCTGATAGCACTCTTAAAACTTTCCAAGGCCTACGGGGACTCATACGCCCCGACCTCAAGCACCAGGCTATGATACCTTTTTAAGGGGCTCATCATCCTTATGTTTCATCATCATTAATGATTCTATCGTCTTCTTAGGCACACACGCTCATTTGAAGTGTCGCACAAAAGATTTCCTCAATTGCTTGAGGCTACTGATACTTCTCGGGGTCAAGTTCTGAACCATAATCTGACCGACCCACCCAGGGTTAAAGGGAACACCATGCAGATGGCCTCTCCGGCCATTCCTTGAATTTCCATCAACAAGACGAACTTCTCAACATGAGACTTGGGGTCCATGATGCCTTTGTAAACATCAATGGAGAGCATAATGAATATCATTGGAAATCTCATCGCCAAAATTTCTTCTGTGAAAGGGGATGATATCCCCATGCTCCTCGGTCCGTCTTTTATATTTTCTTCCCATTTTTCATCTCTTTCCGAAACCAGCTATTCATTCGATTCTCGGAGCTGTCATGCTCTCGACCTCGGGTTTTCAATCGTCATTCACTCCTGGCATGGTGTCCTCCATAGCTGGGGACTCCATGCCCTTCCCCCAGATATCATCTCAGGTTGCTCTTCGCGAAGCATGGACTATTGCTGGAAGACTCTGGAGTCTGTCTGTCTTCATCTTCTTCTCATAACTCCTCTGCTGGTAAGGCTCCAGCAACGACTACAGATCTCACCATATGAGCAATATTCTTCCCATTTTCGCATAACCTATCTACCTCGGCGATCCTCTTTCCCCTTGATATCTCCTCTTTTCTTTGGCTAGGGCATATTCCCTCTCTTTCTCCATTTTTCTCTTCCAATCTTTCCAACTTCTCCATCATAGCCTTCATGAAGGTCTAGGTTGTTTCCCTTTCTTTTCACGTATCTTCTCTCTCAATTCGTATGGTTTCTTCCATTTTCTCCATCCACTTTATCGTGGAAGCCTCTTAAGAACTATGGTTCCCGTCTCCTGCCATCATCTCAATGTGTTTGCTACTTTTTATACTTATTACCCACAGACGGCGTCAACTCTTGACGACTGAATTTCATTTCAAGGGCAAATCGGTAAACTCACTCATCGAACAATCATCCATCAACTGAGAATTTATTTGGTTTGGGGACCAAATACAAACTTAGCAAAAAGATGAGAAAACGCATAGATAAAATAGAGGATTTAACGTGATTCGACGGAATTGAGCTAACCTACATCCACAGGCACAAAGGAAAAATGAAGCTTTTATAACGTGGTTGGGTTTGACTGACCTGCACTAACTCTCGATTACACATCTGACCGGCCTCTCACTAGCTCTTGCTTACAATAAACTTTTGTTCTCTTTTACAAATTGTGAATAAAATTAGCTAACCTTTTACAATGAATTCCCGATCCCTTTATATAATAGGGAAAATTCTACACCAATCTCGTACGCCAGCCGCGTGAATCTACTATTAGTGCGATGACTCTCTTCCCCAAATGTTCTGCCAATAGTAGCTCTGCCACCTGACATTTCATTAAACCACGCCACTTTTGGCCACTACTACACGTTACTTCACAAAGCCAGCATGTAATCTATCATCTGTCATGTGATAGAATGTGCTAGAAGATAAGTCGTGACCTTCTATTGTCACGTCAGACCTCTTTGGAATGTGCAAGTTCCCATACAAGGCTTACGTCACATTGACTTGATCATAAAGCTACTACACTTACTCGTCCAACCAGGTTGGGTAACTGAAATAACCGACACCCTGACCTGTTGAGCTACCAGGTCGGTTCTGAGGACTTGCTTCACTCCTCTGAACAACTTTCCACATCGGGTCGGGTATCAGGTGCAAACCAATTCTGATCTCATCACTGGGCAAGACACCTCTGCCTCACGGGTCTGAGAAGTGGAAATCCCATTCATACCCTTACTCAAGATTCTGACTTCTTTGGGGGGGGGGGGAGGTGAGAACCACCATCAATAATTATATAATATATTATTCCTCTTCATTTTATTGTAGTGGTGATGGTTAGAGTTACTAATAAATATTTATTTATTAAAATAATATAATTAAAGTGAGTCTAATTCAATTTAATTAAAATAATATAATTTTTTTTACATTATCTCTCTTATACTAATATTATATAATTTTTATATCACACCATTGTCATTACCTATAATTATTTTTATATTAAAATCATATAACAAAAATAGGTCCCTTCAATTTGATTAAAATAATATTATTTTATTTTTATTTGAAGAGTCTTTCAGAATATAACTTATTTTTCACTCTTAAGCAACATTATTTTCTAATTAGACGTGGAGAATATACAAACATAAATACCCTAGGGTGATAGGGTTGTTGGATGAAATAAGAGATCTTATGCTTAAGCAGATTATCGTTTTAGTATAAATTTTGATTTATTAGGTGTTGTATGTAGTGAAAATTGTATACATATATTATAATCCTTGAAGGTGTGCTAATGTGATCCATTTCTATGAGGTTATTTGTCCGTTTTTGGATCTCGACAGAGGTGCTCGGGATTGCTCTCCTGGTCATGCACTGTTTTGTCCCCATATGGACCCCCATCCACATGGATGTGGCAATTAGAGACTTATTTTTCCGACTCTCACCGTGGCTCCGCGGAACGTTAGGATTATTGAGTAGCATATAGGCATTGGTTGCGACTCGAACCAAGGACTTCATTCATATAAGGTTTTTAGTCGCAACCTTGGTACCACTAGGCCAACCATGGACTTCATAAAGGTCGGCCTTTTGTGAAGGTGCGCAAAGGTGTCGTTTCATACGAGGTTATTTGTCCATTTTGGGATCTCGATTGAGGTGTTCGTTAGTTGCTCTCTCAATCCCACATAGTTTTATTCCCGTAGGGAACCTCATCCATGTGGAGGTGACAGTTAGGATCCCATATGTCTGACTTTCACCATGTCTCCGTAAATCATTAGGATTGTTGAATGACATATAAACATTGATTATCATTCAAACCATGAACTTCGTCAATATATGATTTTTAATTACAATCATAATACCACCAAGTCAAGTTCACCTTGTAGAAGCATGGATGGTTTTTAGAAGGACATTACTTTTTCCGCCTCCCCCTGCAAATTCCCATTGTCCCCTTATGAAATTACAAAATATCCATCTTTTTAAATTTTTTCCCAAAACAAGTATTTACATGTATTTTGTTAAAGAATTATTTTATTAATTAAAATATTTATTTTTATAAATTAATTTTTTTTTGTTAAATTTATATTTTTTTACTATTTACAAAAGTATGTTAAATAAATTAATAAAGAATCAAAAAATTAAATGAATAAATGAACACAAAATAAATAACAATAAATAAGAAATTGTAATATTTATTAAACAAATAAAAAAGAATAGATATCTAAAGAGCAAAACAAATATAAATTTAACAAAAAAAAAAATAAAAAAAATAATTAATAAAATGAACTAAGCATATATGTTATTTTTAAATTAATATATATATTTAAAGTAAGATCTATTATTTATTAAAAAATTTGAGAATTTTGTAATTTGAGGAGGGGGACAATGGGGAGTGGAGATGCAAATTTCCTTTCAGAACATTAGTTGAAAGCAATGTTTGACCCACTGTCACTTCAAAAAAGAAAAAGAAAAAGTTGGACTGTCAACTTATGTTGTTGGAATTTTGAATATTACAGGATAAATTGTAATCATGCTAAAAATAATAAAAATATTTGTTAGATGCCCATGTCAAAAATAGTAATTATTCCATCGTACAAAAAGAAAACAACTCGTAAAAGATAAAATTAATTTCTCTTCTTAAATACTTATTTAATTATTTATTTAATAAATTAAATAATGAAACAAAAGAGATATTTCACAAAATTCTTCAAATAAAAATAAATTTATATTATTTTAATTAAATTGGAATAATATATTTTTGTTATATAAATTTAATAAAAAAATAAATTATAAATAATAATAATGACGTGATATAAAAATTATATAATATTAATATAAAAGAAATAAAATAAAGAGGGATAAAATATTATATAATAATATTTTATTTTAAAATAAAAAAGAGGAGTGAAAATTAATTCAAGTTTAAAAATTCACAATTAAAATCTATTTTAAAATAAATTTTAATAATATTACTATTCAATTTAAAAACTAAATAAAATTGAACGATAGTTGAACAGTTTAACATCCAACGGAACGAAATACAAATTACTTTTCCTATTGTAGCGTCAAAAGCTTGCTCTTTTCAACGACGTTAAAGTAACAGACGATCCTATCGCCGATTTACCGACTTGGATCTCAAACGAATCGTATCGGAGAGAAACAATTCAATCAACAAAAGCCTCGACACCAGCACAACAAAATCTTTCCCTGCACACTGTTTATTTCCAACCGTTGGATTCTCTGTTTCGGGCCCATTCGACCATAGCACGTGCTTGAGCATCTCCTCACCTTCCCCGATAAATCTGTCGGGCACGAACTCCTCTGCCCGCTCGAATATTTTCGGGTCTTTTGTTGCAAACGGTTGGTACCCGAATAACATCTCTCCTTCTTTGACCTCGAACGACGCGTCGTGGCTTGATATGATCATATCTTTTTTGGCTTTGCCGTACTGTAACGGTACGGGTGGTTCGAGACGCAAGGTTTCGTACACGACGGATTTCATCAACGGCATCTTTTCCATGCCGGCCATCGTGATTTTTCCGCCGTTTGATCTGATGACCGATCTGATCTCCCCTGCTAACTGCGTGTGGAATCTGACTCCCGCACGACCGATCCGTTTGACCAAGTTGGGGAAAAGGATTTTCATGCCTCCGAAAGAATTAAAGCACGTGGCAAATACGAGATTGTGACACGCTTCCTCTCGTGAGATGCCCATTTGTCAGCCTCGTCGAGAACGAAACCAGACGACTCATGGAAGAAATCGTAGAGCCTCTGGTAATCTTTTTTCACGAGCGCTGGAGGGAGAGGGCGAGTGCGGAGCAAAGGATCTTCGATGAGCTTCGGTAGGCCAAGAGAGAGTATCGGAGCGAGTTGAAACAGAACCCATTTACCGATCAAAGTAGGAGCGTCCGACCCGAGTTTGGTATCAGCGGGGTTTTTATCGAACCACGCCCGAGCCAAGAAGTTAAACGCGGCTTGGTCGTTGGCTCCAGTGAAATCGGCTTTGCCTTTGGCGGCTAAGTGGCTTTCAAGAGTCTCGAATGTATGCGTGTAGGTGGAGTGAAACTCAGGGATCACCTTGTCCCGGCTATTCATTAAAAGAAAGAACAAGAGTTGCTTCAGCTTGGCATGGTTCGGCTCGGACGGGTCAAGATAAGACAAAATTCGGTAACCGCCGGTGAGTTCAGTGGAAGGCATGTAAGTACCGGTGAAAAGATCTTTCTTTTCAACTTTGGTGACGTCAAAGAGAACGGGAAAGCTCTTGCCGTCGAGTAAAACGATGACGTTTGGGTTAGAAGAAATGAAAGGACCAGGTGGCATGTTTGCACGAAAGATCGTTGAGCCGTACTTTTGAATTTTTGAATTGAAAAACTCGTCTCGGCCGAGGTTATAGAAGTAGTCTTGGCGGTCTTTGATGGGACCAAAATAAGGGAGGCCGTAGTTGCCGGGGATTTTGCGGATCGGAAGTTTGGTGGATGGTTCAGATGGTGAAACGGTGGTCAGTTGGGGTTTCTCTGAAACAGAGGCGGTGATCGGACGGACACCAAACCGACACGTGTATAGCTTTGATGAATATGAAGATGATTTTCTTGGGGATTGAAATTGAGTTGGAAGAGGAGAAAAGGACGGAGAAGTGGAGGCCATTTCAGCAGTTGGTGTTGTATTGTATTTCTCAAGACTCGTCTCAGCTGTGCGGAATTGAGTATTAAAAATTCGTATTTATAGAGGGGCCGGGTGCTACCGCTGATGACTCTTATTTCCTTTTTATTTTATTTTCTTAGGTTTTTATTTTTCCGACCTTTGTCTTGGTATGATTAATAAGCTATTGATTATATTTGTATTAAAAAAATTGATAAAATGTTGATACAAATAACCATCAAAATTAAGTAATTTTATTTGTTTTATTTATTTATTTTTAAAAATTAAAATTGTAACATCCCCAATCTGGGAGATACTACCGACAGAGAATAGACTGTACTATCCCCTGAGCCTCTGACTTTTTAACTATGAACAACACTGATACTCTTATTTAATCCAGAATTCATGTATGGGACCGTTGCCCAAACCTAACAACATGATATGCAAACTCAACATTAATAACTGTATATTTGACAATACTTGCTTTTACGACTTTTATTGATAAGCATTTTAACTTTATACAACGATTGACACAATACCCATGACTTCTCTTTGACTCTGACTTGACTCTTTCTCTTTGACTTGATCTGGTAGACTCCATATCCTAGTGACTGCCATCAGTATTCATCCTCCCAAGCTCATCCTCCGAGAATACCTGCAAAACAAGACAACTGGGAGTGTGGGATTAAACCATTTGAACGATTTAAGTGAGTGAACGATTTAAAACGAAACTGGATACTATAATGAAAAAATATCAGGTTCTAAAACCAAAATCTTCCCAAGAAAGTCTTATATGAAATTTTTTTCTTGTTTGAAAACTTTGAACTCTCTTTCTGAAAATCTTATCTGAAATCTCTTTTGAAAAACTTATCTTTGCTAAAAGTATTTTATAATACTGATGTTTCTGAAAACTTTCCTTTCTAGAAAACTTCTCTCTAGGATCTACTTTTGAAAATCTGATTCTGAAAACCTGTATCTAAAGGATATGTTCTGAAAACTATATCCGAAATATCTGTTTCTGAAAATTATTTCTAAAAACTGATATATGTCTTTAAAAACCTGACGTATGGGGGCGTTACGTATTGTCGTCCCCTCATACGCCGAACTAGAGCCATAAGTGCAAATCCATGATATTGGGGTGTAACGTATCGCTGTCCCCCAAAGCATGTCACTCATGTCCTTGAAAGTGGTATTGTGGCGTTACGTATCGTCGTCCCCCAAGTCACTGAACTAGAACTGGGGGTGCAAATCTATGTTACCCTCCAAGCTCTGAAACTAAGATCTAGGGGCATCTGTCATCCCTAGTCCTGAACTAGGATATGGGGCGGTACGTATCGCTGTCTCCCAGTCCTCTACATGTGTATATGTCATCCGTCAATTCCATGTCTGTATCAATTTGCATACTGAGGTGGGTTTTCCCCCATGCCTCGAAAATATAAAACTATGATTTGAAAACATTTCTTTTCTAAATCATTTCTCAAAACATGCTAAACAAAATATAATGCAAAACAAACTTGGCTAACGCCCTAAATGCAGAAAATATAAGTATGATATTTAAAACCATCATAAAGTAAAATCAACTTAAGAAAAAGTGTGTCCACTCAGTGGTTCGGAACTTGCTGGTGACGCCTTGTGATGGTGGCGGAACCGCATCTCCTGGTGATAATCTAGAATTAGCAAAATTCTGTAGTACCAAGGTTGTGAATTTATATCCTTACTTAACAAAAATTTATTCATTATTCATGATAAATCATACTCGTTATGTTACTAATATTTTAGGATGGTCTAACAATTTTTACTACCCTCGTTCGAGAATTTCACAAGCTACTTCACAAAACTCCATATTCTGCCATCTTTCCATAAAATTTCAGTGCACCATCATTGATTTTGAAATTTTGGTACACTAAATCAGGGTTGAATTTGGGGCTGAAATTTTAATTAAATACTCACTTATGTTCCTACTTTATGTTGGCTTTTACGGATCACGATTTCGATTCCTAGAACTCAAGTTATGGACTGATGTTCAGGGGCTATGCGACTGGAAAAAACTGGGCACAATGGCAGCAAATAGCCCAACTTCAAAAATTTGGTTTGGCTTCATCATACTTCTAAAAATTCTGATTTTTGTATATGTTATTCCCTCATGTATCTAATTTATCCAGAATTTTACGGATCTTAATTTTGACCTACAGTACTCAACTTATAAGCGATAAATTAGGATCTGTCCAGAAGGTGTCCTAAACTAAACTCACTGTCCATGTTATCTAATTCACTGCTATGTTTGAAAAATTTATTTCAACCATTACCACTAGAATTTTCAGCACATTAAAATACATAAACAATCCTCTAAATTTCAATATCTATATTCAAGAACCAACCTCAATCACCAACCTCTTATATACTATATATCAAAGCATGGATACTAAAACCATTAAAAATTTCAACACAAACTCAAATTCTTCTCTCAACACACATCATTCCTATCACACTACATCATCAACCTCCATCAAAGTAACCACAACCCATACTTTTAAAAATAATGACACATTCGACCATCCCTTCACATGAAATGCATAATTTCATTCTTATATTATCAAGAAATACACAATCAAGCATGTTAACAATTCAATCAAAACTAATTAAGTAATTCAAAATCCTAGGGTTCATAAGATATGAATTTGGGGCTCCCAAATATCAATCTCAAAAATGAAATTAGAGGAGGGAAATAAGATAGAGAGCTTACTTTGCATGAGAGGAATCTTGGCACCATTACTTGCTACTTCAAAATGATGAAAAATTAAAAAAAAAAAAAAAAAAATAATTTGTTGTTCTAAGGGAGGGGGAAGCTTCTCATGTTTTTTTTTCACTTGAAGAGGGAGGTGTATGAATAGTGCTCAATTTATAGGGCATAAGAATGATCTTTGTTTACAAATGAGTGGCTATGAAGAGGCCATATCACCCCAATTCTAGTATTTTTCCCGAAATCACTATACCAGTCACGTAAATATCGATTTTTATCCTTCTTTCAATTTGAATTTGGGAAATTATTCAAATTGGAAGTTGTAGGTCTCGGTCTTAGCTTTCCGACGATATAAAATTTATAAAAATCAGAGTTCTTATGAGAAAGTTATAGCCCAAATACCATGAGCTGTTCGGAGTGGAATATTTTACAGTTTCGTATCAGAATCTCGAGGAATTCACCGATTGTCCCCAAAGTCATTCCATGAATGTATATGTGCTCAAACATAATTTATATTATGTAACACCTGTCCCACGATGTAACAGTAGTCGGGATTTTTGGTCGTTACTGTTGGAAATTATTATATAACAATAATTAGTAATAATTTCATGTTGGAAATTATTAAGAGTTGTTAAATAACAACAATTAGTAATATGTTGGAAATTATTAAGTTGTTGGAAATTATTAAGTAACAACAAGAGTTAAATAAATAATTAAGTAACAACAAGAGTTGTTAAATAAATAATTAAGTAACAACAAGAGTTGTTAAATTAATAATTAAGTAATAACAAGAGTTGTTAAACAACATCAATTAGTAAAATGTTAAATGAGGAACATATGGTACACCCATGATGGTAACATTTTTTGGAAGGATTAGAGAAAGTCATTAATAGTAATCAATGCATGTGATTACATAGTGACTTGATTTCCCTCCTATAAATAAGAGCATTTGCTTATTGATTTAAGCAATCAATTAAGTTTGATTAAGAGTATCTCTACAAGAGGAAAAGTATGCAATTGTGTTGTGATTAACTTGGTTTATTTCAATTAGTTTGTAAATAAATCTAGGACTAGTAATACATGTTTGGTTAGATCCTAAAAGGACAAATATGTAAAATATTAGGGATTATATCTCCTAATATTGGTATTAGTAGCTTAAATGCATGTATCATAGTTAGATTACACAAAAATTGCATGAACATGCATGAAAAATGTTAAAAATGCTTCTGGTTTTTGTTTTTACAAAAAATAATTTTCTTCAAACTTTGGGCTGTAATAACTCTCTGTAGGAAATTGATAATCGCATGTTCAAATATATTTTGAAAACTAGGACATCAGATCTTCAATTCAGTATATAATTTGCTTAATTTGGATTAAAATTGAGAAAAATATGGACCCTAGAAGTTGGCTAGATGGATCTATTTTTACCCAAAAAAAACACTCCCAGAAGAGCCATACTACATGTCATTCGGTATTCATAAATTTAGACGACAAGTCGTCTGATTGATGTACGACAAGTCGTATGTGTAGATCCTGTATAAACGACATGTCATCTGATTTGTGTACGATAAGTCGTACATTTAGAGGTTGAAAGGACGACATGTCATCCGTGTGTAATATTCAACCGACAAGTCGTCTGCCCCTATAACTAATAACCAATATGTCATACAGTCACGGAACACGCGGACGACATGTCGTTTGCGCGTGTGACTTGGCTGAGCCTGGCCGGGGCATGAGAGCGCGTGAGGGCGCATGTGAGCCCGTGGCCGATGCGTGGAGGCGTGTGAGCCACTCCTGAGGCGCGTGTATGGCGCGTGAAGTTTGTGTCGACCCGTGTGGGTCATGTCTGTATCAATTTGCTGCGGTAATTCCGATCTGTCGTGATTATATGTCTAATCCTTTTTGTAAAATGTTCTAAATCGGTCATGATAAATTATTTTATCATATAAACTTTGTGTTTATAATAAATATCTTAGTGATGTTTATTTAGTCAATGTAACTTTGTGTTTCATTGTATTGATTTTTCCTTGTATTTGTTGCAGAAAAATCATGGCGATTATTCGAAGAGTTGCAAAAATGATTATGACACCCACAAACAGAGAGATGATATCAGACATGTTGTTGGAAATGGATAAATATCGAATGAGTGAAAGCGATGATATGATTTCGCATATCATCACTTTCAATAACATGTTACAGGAGTCAATCTGGGCAGGTAATTGAATAGGACAACCAAATATATTCAGATTGCTGAGAAACACTCTCCCTAAGATATGTCAAAAATAACTTACTCGTATTTGGATATCAGTAAAACGTGTAGAAAAACAACATGTTCCTTATAATAAAGCCATTGAGAGGTTAGCAATTGAGTATCTCCGACATAAGGCAAATAATATAATTTTTCCTTTGATGTCCCGGAAACGTTATAAGGATCCTAAATTTCCTATAGGTTTTCCATGGCTGTCCAAGATCAATTACGAGTTACCCAAAGAGTTTGAGGATTCGTATCCCAAAATATATATGAGTTGAGACTCTACAACTGGGAAAATTATTGTTGTAAAATATTAATTTCTTTCATGTTATTTCTGTGTGTAATGATTTTTTATTTCACGGCATGTAAATATTGTATTTATATGTATGGATGTTTTATGTTGAATTTAATTTATGTAATTAAATCAATGAGTGTCATGTACATTAATTGTCACATGATTAAAATGTTCTGAAAATTTATGTAATTTTTAGAAAATGATCTTACATGATTGATTATGTTAATAATATTTTTACATTGGGTAATTGGATGATGATTGGACACATAGTAGCCTTTTGACTCTAACCCCATTGAAAAATTTTATTAAACATAATTTCTTTTATGATAAAATAAGACAAAAGTATTAATAATTGTGCATGAATGTCTGTAGAAACTTTGTGTTTTTTTTAATGGCTTCCGCAACAAAGAACATTATCGCTGAACTCAACAAGGGTAAGAAACTGAATGGCGATAATTATGAAATTTGGAGCATGAAAATCTAATATGTGCTAGAAGAACAAGAGGTTCTGAAACCCTGAAAATGAGCATGGATGAACCTGAACAGGGCACTACGGCCCAACACAGGCGAGAACGAGAGGCTTATGAGGCCTGAAAGAAAAATAATTATATTGTCTGCATTACGTTGCTGAGCAGTATGGATAATGACCTAATGAAAGAGTTCAGGAAATATGACATGGCTAATGACATGTGGTCCACGCTAGCTGAAAAGTTTGGTAGTACATAAATAACCAAACTCAGGTCACTGACAATCAAGTTTGACACATACAAGAAACGTCATGAGTTCACTATGTCAAAACATTTGAGGTAAATATCAAACATGATTACTGAATTAGCAGATGTTGGTCATGTTCTTACAGATGAACAGAAAGTCCAAGCGGTCATTCATTCTCTTCCAAATAACTGGGAGCATATGAAGATACATTTGACCCACAATGAGAGCATCAAAACCTTTGATAATGCTAAACGTCACATTGAATTAGAAAGCGACCGACTTGCGGCCGTTAAGTCAAATATTGAAGTGTATATGACAGAAAATAGCAAACCTGGGGGTTTCAAGAAGAAAAGAAAATTTCATGGTGGTGGGTTCCAGTTCGGAAAAGAACAAAATTCTCCCAAGCAAAAAAAAAAAACAGAAAACTAATCAACATGGGAAAGGAAAATGTCCTACCAAAAAGAAAAATATGGCAAAGGTTAAATATTATAAATGTGGTAAGAAAGATCATTTTGCTCGTGAATGCACTGAGCCTAAGAAGGTGAATACCTTTCGTGCATATTAAATGAAATATGTGTTTCAAGTTCAATCTTTCTAACTGAATCTAATCATTTGTGGACTGTAGACTCAGGAGCCACAGACCATGTAGCGAATGATAGAGATGCCTTCGTGGAATTTCGACGAATTTCACCTAGGGTGAAATGGATATATGTTGGCAACAACTCACGGGTCGAAGTCAAAGGAATAGGAACATGTAAGTTAGTCATGCATGGTGGAAAAACTTTACTATTACATGATATATTGTTTGCTCCACAAATTCGTCGAAATTTAGTTTCTGTGTTGGTCTTGGTTAATTTAGGTTTCAATTTGAACTTCCATAAATTTGGTGTTGATTTGTACTTAGGTACAATACACTATGGTTCTGGTTATTTTCTTGATGGTTTTATTGTATTGAATGTTGAATGTTTCAATCACAATTCCAGTTTTTCATTTGTTACTTCATCTGTCAGTGATGATAGTGATGTAATTGTGTGGCATGCTAGACTTGGCCACATTGGCCAGTAAAGAATGAACAGATTAGCCAAAGAAGGCTTTCTGGGAAATATTGAGAAGGTAGAATTGTCAACCTGTGAATATTGCTTGGCTGGAAAAACTACGAGAAAAACATTTGGAAAAGGGACTAGAGCAGAATTTCCATTACAATTAATCCATTTAGATATATGTGGTCCAATGAATGTCAGAGCAAGGCATGAAGCATCTTATTTCATCACATTCATAGATGATTTTACACGCTTTAGTTATGTCTATTTGATTGCTCATAAATCTGAAGCATTAGAATTTTTTAAGAAATTTATGAATTTAACAGAAAATCAATTAGATAAGAAAATTAAAGTGCTACGCACTGACCGTGGTCGTGAGTACTTATCTGATCAGTTCAGAGAATTATATGATGAAAAAATGAATTATTCGTCAGTTGACTACTACTGCTACTCATCAACAAAATGGTGATGCGGAAAGAAGAAATATAACTCTTCTTGAAATGGTTAGGTCTATGATGGCACAAGCAAATTTACCTATAACCTATTGGGGTGATGCATTATTAACTGCACATTGTACTTAACCGAGTGCCATCAAAATCTGTTGCCACCACACCATATGAGTTATAGACAAGTCACAAACCAGATATTCACTTTCTGAAACCTTGAGGTTGTGCGGCCTATGTTCATGTGCGTTCTCACGAACATGGAAAGTTAAGCCCAATAGGAAAAAAGAGTATCTTTATAAGATATTCTGAACAATCAAAATGATATGTTTGCATAGGTGAACATGAAAGTGAAGGCGTGACGGAAATTTAATCACGAGATATCACATTTTTAGAAAATGATTTTCCTAAGCAGGGAGAGATAGGTCAAGATTTATCTCTATATGAAACTCAAGATCACATGGATCACATGATTGGTGAACACTCAGGTTTATCTAATTCAAGTGGGAGTGATGAGAGAAATTTGAGAAAACAGGATGAATCTGTTTCTCGTGAATCTCAAAATGATGAATTAGTTTCACATAAGTCTCCTTTACGTGATCCGAGTGGGAGTGATGTGCATGATTCAAATGGGAATAATATAGAAAGTAAGGAATCAGTTCCACCACTAGAATCCCAATTGCGACGTAGTAATTGTATAGACATTCCTCGACGTCGTTTCGATATCGAAGGAGAAACCTTTATGATTCTACCTCAAGAGGATGAAGAACCTAGAAACATAAGAGGCTCTTCAGTGTCATGCTAAGAAAAATGGATGAAAGCAATGGAAGAAGAAATGGAGTCAATGAGGTCCAACCAAGTATGGGAATTGGTTGATCTACCCAAAAGACGCAAAACTGTCAAGAACAAATGGGTTCTTAAAATAAAGCGTAATGCCGATGGCAATATCGAAAGATATAAAGCATGGCTTGTAGCAAAAGGGTATACACAATAGGAAGGAATTGACTACGAAGAGACTTTTTCACCTGTTGTAAGGTTTACCTTAATTCGCTTGATTCTGGCTATAGTAGCAAGTATGGATCTAGAATTACATCAAATGGATGTAAAGACTATTTTTCTCAATGGAGAACTTGATGAAGAAATCTACATGGAACAACCAGTAGGTTTCATAAAAGAAAATGAAAACGAGAAAGTATGTAGACTTTTAAAGTCTATATATGGTCTCAAGCAATCGTCTAGACAATGGTATATACGATTTCACAATACAATCATTTCGATGATTTCACAATGATAAATGAGGATAATTGTGTGTACACCAATAGAGATAAAGATAAGTTCATTATCTTATCATTGTACGTGGATGATATACTTATAGCTGGAAATGATAAGGAGTTTGTAAAACACATTAAAGAATGGTTATCATCTAATTTTGAGATGAAAGATATGGGTGAAGCTGCATATATTCTTGGGGTCAAGATCTCAAGAAATCGTTCAAAGAATTTATTATCTCTTTCACAGAAGTCTTACATAAAGAAAATTCTTGAACGTTTTCAAATGCATGCTTGCAAACCCATTGATACTCCTATCACAAGAACTGAAGTTTTAAGTCGTAGATTGTGTCCTGAAAAACCAAAAGAAAAGGAACAAATGAAGAAAGTTCCTTAAGCAAATGCAGTTGGAAGATTAATGTAGGCAATGTTGTGTACAAGACCTGATATCTATTTCGCTGTTGGAATGGTAAGTAGATACCAATCCATTCCAGGACTAGCACATTGGAAAGCAGTTAAAAGAATATTTAGGTATCTAAAAGGGACAGCCGATTACTCATTGTGCTATCAAGGAAATGATCGGAAATTGTGAGGTTATACTGATGCTGACTAGGGAGGAGATTTAGATGAAAGAAAATCTACCTCCGGTTTTGTTTTCTTGCTAAACAATGGTGCCATTTCATGGAGCAATAAGAAACAATCTTGTATAGCCTTATCCACAATGGAGGCTGAATTTGTAGCATTTTCATCGGGGCAGTACAAGAGGCTGTGTGGTTGAAAAGGTTCTTGGATCATTGGGTATGTCAAATGAAGCTTCTGGTCCAGTATTAGTTAACTGTGATAATGAAGCAGTGATAGCCTACACAAAAGACCCAAAATTCCATTGTAAAACGAAACATATAGATACCAAATATAACTTTGTGAAATACATGGTTGCACGAGAAGAGGTAAACATGAAGTACATTTCTACGCAAGAAATGGCAGCAGATATATTGACCAAGCCTGTTCTTAGAGATGTCTTTGTTAGACATGTAAAAACTCAGGGATTGCGTAGATGTTAATGTGCTTACATATTATGATATGTAATTTTCTCAAATAAAGTTTACTAATGTTAATACTCATTGATGTTTGTATTCAATGCTTACATGTTAATATGTTTATACATGTTTTAAACAAATATACTATTCGTTAGTATGAGAAGTATGTCGGACAAGTGAATGATTGGCCCTCTCACACAGGCAATCGCCTCCATTACTTTGTGTTAATGGGAGATGAGATACATTTTTAAGCTAATTATCTGAGTGATAATTTAGAGAGCTCAAGCTTGAAAATTATATAATGTCGTTATGAGGTCATTTTCTCTGTGATATGACCTAAGGTGAATAAGTTTGTTTCACCTTACTTGTCTTAATGTCAGATATGAGTTAGACATTGTGTTTGTCTGAACTATAATCTGTACGGTATTTTATGAGACATACGCTCCATGGGAAAGTAGAGAATACCGTAGCACATGTTTTCATACCATGTGTACATTGGCGACTATTGAGGGTAATACAAATAAAGATCTCAGTCTTGATATCGTGTGAGACCCTTGAGATTATTTCAATCTCACATTGTACCCTTTAGACTCTTGTCTGCTTCTCAAAATTAGATTTGATGATCGCTATCTTGGAGTGTTACTGAAGGATCATGAGAGATTCGATCCGAAAGGACATCTCTGGAAAAGCGAATTGAATCAAGGTTGAGAGATTCGAGAAAGGAGAAAGATCATTATATGAGTAATATCACATTAGCTTGTATTCACTGGTCGACCAATTATGTTGTTCTATTGTGATCAACATGATTGTGAATATAAAATAAGTATTACATTCGAAAAGAATCGAGAGAGATTTAATGTGATAAATGATCGAGGATACTGCATATATAATCCAATATGGTTCTATCCATTTTTCGAGCAGCTATATATTCCTAACAGATGTATAGCAAGTGAGCTCTCGAAGTATGCTGGTCGCACGACACAATTGCTAAGTATGAATTATTCTTGTAGAGACAATAAAAACCGTTGATACCATCATGTGTGAGTGGGAGATCTTGGAAATTATTATATAACAACAATTAGTAATAATTTCATATTGGAAATTATTAAGAGTTGTTAAATAACAACAATTAGTAATATGTTGGAAATTATTAAGTTGTTGGAAATTATTAAGTAACAACAAGAGTTGTTAAATAAATAATTAAGTAACAACAAGATTTGTTAAATAAATAATTAAGTAACAACAAGAGTTGTTAAACAACATCAATTAGTAAAATGTGAAATGGGGAACATATGGTACACCCATGATGGTAACATTTTTTGGAAGGATTAGAGAAAGTCATTAATAGTAATCAATGCATGTGATTACATAGTGACTTGATTTCCCTCCTATAAATAAGAGCATTTGCTTATTGAGTTAAGCAATCAATTAAGTTTGATTAAGAGTATCTCTACAGGAGGAAAGGTATGCAATTGTGTTGTGATTAACTTAGGTTTATTTCAATTAGTTTGTAAGTAAATCTAGGACTAGTAATACATATTTGGTTAGATCTTAAAAGGACAAATATGTAAATATATTAGGGATTTACCTCATAACAGTTACAAATTATCCCCCCCTTAAATAGGATTCGTCCTTGAATCCTTTTTGGGGTCTAACTCGCGGATTTGTCTTGATTCGAGAATATTTTGTGATTCTTCTATACTTGTTTTCCTTACCTTCCTTTCTGTTGTGCTATACTTATCTTTCTTCTGGGTACTCTTGCACATACTTTAACTACCCTTATGTGTTAGGGAAATCTCATTTCTAAACCTCTAACTATATTCGACTTTCTTTATCTCAACTATCCACATAAATATCGGTTCCAAAATTATACTATGTTTGTGGCCTGCCATCATACTTATCTTAGTTCCATTCTGATTTGTAACCTCCCTACCTCATTGTCGTGATAACAATAACTTCTAAATATCCTTAGGAACTTCTGTTACTCTTCATGTTTAAGGTATCCACATAGTACATTATGTTATAACCCATAACCTTCATTTTCTCTTGACCTGTATATATTTTGGGTTCTTCAGCTATTATACTTAAATGAATTTGCAAGATATACCTTATCTTAACATTTATTATCTTATCTTAACCAACTATTTGACCCTCTCAGTTTTCCTCCTTACTAAACCTCATTTACTTATAAGCTTCCTCCTTTTGAGTTCTCACATTTACGACTATCTCTGGGTTTTGGACTTCATGACTTATAACTAACCTATTGTCCACTAATGTTTCTCATATTTAAGATGTTATATCAGGGTAGTTCTTTCATTGGCTAAGAAGTTCTGGGGCAAGGTATCTATACTAAGCCTGATTATATACACTTTTATACTAAAGCTATGTTTGTTATTACTATGTTAACATTGGTTATACTGTTCTGGTTTACTCTTTTGCACCTTTGATTACTTTGCTTGCACGATCCGGTTACTGTCTTTTACACGACTTGTTCTTTATGCTAACCTGCATTACTTGTAAATCTTATCTTTAACCGAGGTTCGTTTACGCATATTATACCTTAATGATTTATTCACTATGGCTAAGGCTATCACAAATCCATGGTGCTTGTAGACGCTGGTTTTCACCCGAGGTCCACAATCGAGAATTTATTGGTTGGGGGCACTAGCGATCCTGCAAAACAAGAGGTAGAGTGAGCGTGGAGAGTCTACCCACTGGTGTGGTGGGTGCCGTAGGCACTTCGACGCCCAAGCCAGTAGTGGAGATGAGCCATTAATACCGTATGAGGAGGAACGCGGTCAGATATTACCTTGATCCCTGTGAGTTGCCGTGAGGGCGGTAGGTAGGCGATTCTGAGAGCTCTGGAGAGAATATTTCTGAGCTGTGAGTTGTAGTGCTTGAGTGCCCCTTCCTTCTGGATTATGATTCCTTTTATAGGCGAAGTTGGACTCATAAATGTATTAATTGATATAAATTTTGGGTGCTTGTAACGGTTCAGCCATTTAATTCACGTAGGATGCGTTTCTCTTTAGTTGGGCAGCTGGCAAATCAAGAGGTTGATCTTTCTTTAAATAAGGGCCAGATAAGATGATAAGGCCAAGCCTTGGCCCAAATCTTGTTTGGTTCATGTTTGGTGGGGGGTTTTCGGTTGTATCTGTCGTAGGGCCTGAAGTGAAATATCGAAAATGCCCTTAGCCCAAATTTGGCCCGTACAGTTTGTCCCTTCTCTCTAAGTCAAGAATTTCTTGGCTTGGAGAGTATTTCGGTGAGTATGTCGTCTGGGGTCGGTATAGGCGTATCTGAGCATTGATGTTGTTTGGACCCGTCAAAAGTCAT
>SKCR01034036.1:0-32746 GCA_019454045.1 Zanthoxylum bungeanum
GTTCAAACGGAGTGAGACAGAATGCATGCGTTCAAGTAGCGTTCGAAAACACGTTTGAACGAAGTGAGGCAGAATGTATGCGTTCGAGTAACGTTCGGAAATGCGTTCGAATAGAGTGAGGCAGAATACCTACGTTCGAGTTGCGTTAGAAAACGCGTTCGAACGTGATTGCAAAAATGACATTAATAACAACATAGACACGCATGCATGAATGTTTCCCGAGCAGTACGTGGAGTTGTATCCCAAGTACAGACCGCACTACCGTCCATTCAGATTCGGCTATGGAATTTACGTCTGGGTTTCCATCCGATATACCACAAATGGGTGACCTTTAATCCAATGTAACTAGCCATGCAAGTGGATGCGAAGTAATATAGCTGAACATGAACAAAAATAAAAACGAGATGAATAATAATTGATGAATGCAAATCAATAAATAGACAAGATAAATAGCAATAATGAATAACAAAATAAATGCGGAATAAAAAAATAAAGATGAATAATAACAGTAAATAAACATAAAGAGATAAATAACAAGATACTAGAGAAATCAAATGTGACCAAGGGACTTGGCCGTTAATGTTGGATCTCGCATGTCCAGTTGGACGTATTCCTCGTCCAACCAAGCATACCATGTCCGGGATAGAAAAACGAATATTAAAGAGAGGGCCCTTAGGTCTTACTTTTTAAATCTCTTCTCGGAAGTGTGTTGAGACGTCGCCGGAAGGGTTAATGCTTCACTGTTTTTTTGGTTCGCTGGTTCAACACTTTTGTTCACTGTCTCGCTGTTTTGGGCTGCTATTTTCTCTGTTTTTACTGCTGTTTTCAGACTATTTTTTTGGACTGGTTTGTCTAGGTTTTACGGGCTGATATTGTGTGATTTTTCGGTGAATGAAGGGTTGATTTTACTCACTGTTTTTGTGTCGGTCAGGGAGGCCGTTTTTTTGATGTTTATGTGTCGGTCAATGGGCTGTTTCGTTCGCATGGTTGTTGGCTGCTTTGGTTTATGTTGTTACGGTCAGTGGGCTGCTGTGTTTATTGTTTATTCGGAAAGGGTTTTTGTTTTTAGTGGGGACTCGGTGGAGCTGTGTGATTGGCAGTGGTTTATGGTTTTGGCATTTTATGGCTTGTTGATTTGTTGCTTCGTTGTTGCCGTGAGGTTTGTTATTTATTTCGGTCGGTGGGGTTGCTTAGTTGTTCACATGTGGGGCTGCATGTGATTGTTTGTTGATGCCGTGGCTGTGGTTCACGGCTTATTGTTTCGGTGGGTGGGGGTTAGCTTGCTGTGTTTTATTCGGTTGCATGGGGCTGCTTTTTGTTTATTGAATCGGTGGAGTTTGTCTTCATGCGTGGCTTTGGATTTCTTTTTGTTCGTGTGTGTGGGTGCTACTCGTTGGTTTGTTTTTGTTTATGGCTTCATGTGTTATCGACTACGGGTTTGCGTGTTTGTGTTTATGTTTGTTCATGGCGTGTGTGAGGTCTGCTTGTGTGTGATGAGGCCGAGTATGTGAGGAGAGAGCTATGGTTTGTTTTGTGTTTGCCGAGAATATGTGAGGAAGAGAGAGAAGAGGGAAAGAAGTCAGGGCCTCAGGGTTTTGGTTTGTTACCGTGAGTTGGCTTGTGAGAGGAAGAGAGAGGCGAAAGTGCTAGGGTTTTCTTTTTTTGTGATTTAGCCGTGAGTGTAAGAAAAAAGAGGGGAAGGAATAGATGAGAGTGTTCAGGGTTTTTGGCGTGAGAGAGAAGGGAGAGATGAGAGAACGTGAGAAGAGAGAGTGATGATTCTTTAGGGTTTGGTTGTTTACTACTTCTGCCGAGAGTGTGTTGAGAGAGAGAGGGGAGAGATAGCCGAAAGAAAAATGATTAGGGTTTTGGTTTTTTTTTTTTTTTGTGTTTCTGCCGTGTGAGTGTGTGAGGAAGGAGAGAGGGAATTAGGGTTGGGTTTATTTCCTTTTTATAGTTGCATGTTAGGGTTTTATTATTTTGGAGAGGGCTTAGGCGTGTGGGCCTTGTGAGTTGCATGGGCTTTGGATGGGTTGCATGGCTTTGGATGACTTTGTGTGGTGTGGGTGTGTATGACATAGATAAATGGGCTTTCATTGGTTGCAGGGGTTTTGGGCAGAGGCTAATATTTAAAATAGAAATTGACTAAGCGAACCCGAGGCTAAATTAGTGAGTTTAAATTTGACAAGGTATTAATTTTGGAATTTTCCCTTTCGGCATCCGTTTCCCACGACTTTCGTGACTTATCAGGTAGTGCCTCCATACGAGGCTCATCATTGGGCTTTATGCAAAAATGCAGTGTCTATAAGACAATTGCCGGAAAGTGTTTCCGAATTGAAATAAGCGAAAACGGCCAAAAACAGCGTTACCGGGTGGATTTTGAGCCAATCGGGTGACGCCTGTGAAAACAGTGATTCCGTCATTGTTCGGGCATCCCATGAACTGTCCCGACACTATTGGATCTGACCTGGGTAGTTTCCATAAGTGTCGAGTAGTCGGTTCAGTCAAAAAAGCGTTTTAGGTAATTTTATGGAAAAACGATTTTCGTAAAAATTTCACGAGTTATTACCATAATTATGTTGATATTTGATTTGAATAAACATGTTTAGGTGAAATATGAATAAATTATTCATATTAGATATTGAATAATTTATTTGGTATTTTAAAAAAGTTTTAAAATGCGATTTCGCCATAACCCGCACTTCCGCTGCGCCCCATCGCCCAAAACCCCAATAAAATGGTATCAGAGCGGTCTGATGCTTCATCCATTACATTGTTTATATTTGATATTTGATATATAATCCAATTTTGATGTTCGCACATGCTAGGAATCTAGATATGTTTCTTAACTGTTCGGTTCTACACTAACGAATATATAATGGAAATTTAATTATTAGATTAAGTTATGTGTTCTAAGGTAGAATTGAATTATTTTGAAAATGATTTAGATTAAAATTCTGCATTGGATGTAGATTAGAACTTCCGTAGGAAAATCTCCGCTTTTAAATATGGCTGTAAAGTAACGTGTATTGGATACATGTTTCTTGGTCCGTCTTGTCAGTACGGTTTATGGGTATTTTTCTATAAGTGCATCCGAGATCGTGCCAAAGCTGTGAGGGTGTAGTTATAGGATTATTATCCATACCGGTTGTATATTGATACTGGATAAATTCAAGTGAAAGTGGAAATCCTGAACGTGCCAAAGCTGTCAGGACTACACCGGTAGCTTGAGTTTTCCATTGACAATTGTTGCATTGATACGCCTCCCTGTGAACGTGCCAAAGCTGTCACAGTGAGAAACGGTCAGGACCAAAATCAGGAGTCACTGGTGAGTGATTGACAAAGAGTTGTCTACCTAATGAATATACGTAGGCGATAACGTGCCAAAGCTGTGAGTCGAAATATATTCATGGGATCCTACTCTTACTATGGAATTCGATTTAATTATTGCCGTTGTCCGTTGGGGATTACGGTATTACGTAAAGTAGTGGGAGACACTACTGAGTTTAAAATCCATAACTTAAGCATCGCGTAATTTTATGGAATTTACTGCTTTCGTTTTCCTTTTATTCTATATTGCTTATAGAATTATACTTCTAATCCACTGCATGTCTATTATTTGAATAGATTTTCTGACTTTACTTACGTTGTGTAGTTCTAGAATAGGTTTTAGAATGACGATAGACTTAGATATTGTTAGGTTAGTGAAACCATTGGGAACTATTGTTACGATTTTCTTGAAAATCAAGATGGTTTGTGACTTAGTTTCTAAGTCGCGATTAGGTAATCTAAATAGATACATGCTTTAAGATATTATTCTAGAAAGAATTTTTTCTTATGCGGTAAGAATTGACTTGAATGGTTCATGTCTCGAGATTCTTGACTGACATTAAGAAAAACCTCATTAGTATTTGTTTATCTTTAATGACGTTTCTTTATTTTTAGTGACTTTTAGAAGTCATGTGTCTGACATAGTTTGATGATCGATTATTTGCAATTGTTGTGAATAATTGAACGCAAAATATGAAGCTTAAGAAAGAAGATGCGTATAGTTGTATATAGAGAATTTTGATTCTCACAATACGACAATTATAGGTATTGGATACCGGATCACCCGTTTAGTTAATTAAAATAATGTTTAATAACTGTTTGATATTTGATATCAGAACTTGTGACTATTGGATAGTTACTTTTTCTGTATAAACAGTTGTTACATATTTTAAAGTGACTAGTAATGTCATTAATAAAAGATAAGCATTAAGAAAATATTCTGTAAAATAAATAACTTAGAACTGTGTTTTATAAGATTTTATCATAAAAACATTAGATGATTGTTCTTTATGGTAAATGATGGCCTGATACGAGTTCACACCACATATCCTTATCCATTTAATGAATATTGTATTCAGGATGTGATTGAATCTCATTTAACCAATGATCGTCATTGGACCACAGATTTGTTAAATTAATACATTAGATGTATATAGTTTAATGAATTAGAAATTATCTTAGACAATTTTCTTTGCTTCGTAACTCAGTTGATGAATTGTCATGACTTAGTTACATGTTTCTAATAGAGAACATGTTGAACGTCTTGAATTGTTCAAGAACTGTCAATATGTTTCTAATGAAACTCGGATAGAATATTTTGAATAGTTCAAAAATATTCTATCAGCAATGTTGAAAACTGTATCTTTAAAAATTCATTGTGATTCTTTGAATTGTTCAAAGATGTTTGTCATGATCAAACACATGAATTTATGACAATTAGTTCTAAAGTTATTTAATGAATATGATTCTTACTCAATATTAAACTTCCACGATTTCGTTATGATGGAATTGGTCAGTGAGAGTTATCGAATCTTATATGATTTGATTCGTTGATATTGAGTGTTACCGAATTGGTTTTCAATACCCAAGTAACTCTAATTATTCTATTTAATTAAGGTTCCATTTGTTTCTACAGTTACGTATATGATATGTATAGGTAGAAAATTCGAATCTTGAAAAGTTTGAGATTTGAATATTTCCTTTGTATAATGGTTATATAATTGAAAGTACTTGTGCCTCAGAGGTACGAGTGAAAGATTTATCGTTTATTCTATTTAATGGAATATTGTATTCTATTTGATATAATATTTTTCTACGATCCCGAGTAATAAAAAAATTTTGTTACTTAGTGGTTGACATTGGATGTTGACGATTGTAGAAATGAATTGACTTAGTGAAATCAAATGTGAGAATGATAAACTGTGATGGAACTACATAATTAATAAGATGAAATGACCCTTGAACAACTTCCGTATAAGTACAATAGGATGTCAGAATCATTTACAAAGTATCTAATACTTAATGGTTCTGATGTTTTCATGTTGAAGAAAATTATCCTATAACTTATAGTGGGAGCGATATTTGATATCTATTTCGGAAATTAACATTGAACCATAGATATAAAATTGTTCATGGCTTACTACGATCAAGTTTAGAACTTGATTAGGCTTTTGTTATGAATAGTTCATAAAATGAGCAAATTGTTTGCGCAGTAAAAGGCACAGTGAACTTGATAAAGGTTTGACCTTTATAGTATGACAGTGAGTAGGTTATACTCAGTACATTGTTGACGGTGGATTTTGGTCTCAGGGTAATATTGGAATATCACTCCCGAGGAAATCCTCCTTCAATAGTGAATTTGTTTGGTTATGGGGGACCAAAGACAAACTTTGCAAAAGACAAATAATACACCAATCGACAATGAGATTTAACGTGGTTCGGTGGATTTGGATCTGACCTACGTCCACGGGCACAAACAAGATGATACTTTTATTTTTCAAATGCACTTCTCAGACCGTTCTTTGTGTTTTACAAGTCAGAGCTTGGTGATTCTGATCTCAACTCTACCTTGCTCTCAACTTGTTCCTCTTATTCTCTCTTTTTGTTGTTCTTTCTTTCTCTTCACTCTACCCTCCTATTTATAATGGTGAAGAAATCATATTCCTATTTGTACAAGAATTTCCTAGTTGAAACTATTCCTTTTTCCCATAAGGATTCCTAGTCAAAACTATTCCTTTTTCCATAAGGATTCCTAGCCAAAAACTACATTTACTTCATTTATCATACTAGGACATTGACTTACTAGTTTACCCCATGAAAGTAGGATAACTTATTATCTTATCTTATATGGATAGAATGCCTTATTTTCGCGAACATGTCTTGCCCTATGCTCGGTCTTCATGTGGTCGGTCATAATTGTCTTTTGTACTGAGAATGCTGCTGTCGACCTGATAATTGCCCGGTCATCCGAACCAAAGTGGTCGGTTATCGGATCATAAAGTTCTCGGCCACTCACTTATATGGTCGGGTCGGTATTAATGATATTGACCAAGGAGAAATTACCCTTTTGCCCCTGTCGTGCTGTCTTAAATACCATAGTGCCTAAAAACACCATCAACATCTGTCCCCTAGTTCTCGGTAACAACGAGTTTGCGAGTTGATGCCGGGAACTATAAAAAAGATGGTGTGCCGATGAATCCGTCGGTGGTCATTCCAGGAATCGCAGAGAAAAATGCCTTGGCTGCAAATCTGGTCCTTCCTGCCACCCTCATGTGCTCAGTCAACGAGGATCCAGATATCTACCCGTGGAGACAATGCTTTGCCCTTATGCTGACGACCGACTCGATGGGACGTAACCCGACCCCGAGCTGAAATGAACACTTGGCTCCGGGGGAAATGTTACGTCCCCAGACCAAAAGGACGGACTCGGTGGGACACGACCCGACCCCGAGCTGAGATGAACACTTGGCCCTGGGGGGATGTTACGTCCCCAGACCAAAAGGACGGACTCGGTGGGACATGACCCGACCCCGAGCTGAGATGAACACTTGGCCCTGGGGGAATGTTACGTCCCCAGACCAAAAGGACGGACTCGGTGGGACACGACCCGACCCCGAGCTGAGATGAACACTTGGCCCTGGGGGAATGTTACGTCCCCAGACCAAAAGGACGGACTCGGTGGGACACGACCCGACCCCGAGCTGAGATGAACACTTGGCCCTGGGGGAATGTTACGTCCCCAGACCAAAAGGACGGACTCGGTGGGACGTAACCCGACCTCGAGCTGAGATGAATACTTGGCCCTGGGGGAATGTTACGTCCCCAGACCAAAAACACGGACTCGGTGGGACGTAACCCGACCCCGAGCTGAGAGAAACCAAGTGACCTCGGCGGAACGAATCCAGCCCCGAGCCGAATAAACAAGTGGCCTCGGCGGAACGAATCCAGCCCCGAGCCGAATAATCCAAGTGGCCTTGGCGGAACGAATCCAGCCCCGAGCCAGGTAATCCAAGTGGCCTTGGCGGAACGAATCCAGCCCCGAGCCATGTAATCCCAGTGGCCTCGGCGGAACGAATCCAGCCCCGAGCCAGGTAATCTTTGGGACTTGCTCAGAAGGGAATTGAATCAACCTTGTGAAGCCCTACCGAATCTGACACGGGCGTCCCCTTGCCAGACCAGCGAAAAACAAAATCAAAACTTTGAAAAATAAGACCAAAAGGTGGGGGGGACTCGGCACTTGTCCCAAAAGAAAACTTTTTACAAATGTAAACAACAGCACAGATGCCTCAAAACAGCGTCCTGCCCGAGGCCTCCAAAACACAATTCTGAATCTTTCAATTCAGTGTCCCGGCGAACCAGGATTTGGATCAGGAGAGCGTTTGAATGGTAAGGGCACATCCTCTATACGTCGGGTCACTGTGGAGCCTCTGTATTGTACGAGGGCTCCTCCTTACCACGCTGGAGTAGGCACATGCTACAGGGGCGTAACGCATCCCCGTGCTGCGCCTCTCTTGGATCCAAATGATGAATGGATCAAAGAGTGTCCGAGATACTAATGGTATATTCCCCCTTAGGTCTGGCATCACTGGAGTTAGCAATCGTCACAGGGGCATCATCATCCCCCGTGCTATGCTTTCCCACGGATCCATTACATCGGGTAAGTGAGGATCAAAGAGTGTTCGACACATTAAGGGCATATTCCTCCTTATGCTCGGTAACACTGGAGTAAGCAATCGCCACGGGGGTATCATCCCTCCCCGTGCTATGCTTCTCACGGACCATATGCATCGAGTATGTCCCTGAGGACCTCGAGCCAAGAGAGATACTTGGTTCTGGGGGAATGTTACGTCCCCAGTCCAGAGGGCTGACTCGGTGGGACGTACCCCGACCCCGAGCTGAAAAAGGAACTTGGACATGGGGGAATGTTACGTCCCCAGTCCGAAGGGCTGACTCGGTGGGACGTACCCCGACCCCGAGCTAAAAAAGGCACTTGGACCTGGGGGAATGTTACGTCCCCAGTTCGAAGGGCTGACTCGGTGGGACGTACCCCGACCCCGAGCTAAAAGAAAGACTTGACTCTGGGGGAATGTTACATCCCCAGTCCAAAGAAGCCGACTCGGTGGGACGTAACCCGACCCCGAGCTGAAACAAACATCGATCTCGGCGGTACAAGAGCAGACCCGAGCCGGAAAGAAACATCGGCCTCGGAGGTACAAGAACAGACCCGAGCCGGAAAGAAACAAGTGGCCATGGCGGAACGAACTCCAGCCCCGTGCCGATTGTTGAAGGGGTCTCGGCGCCAACTGTCCTCTGTAATGGGCGTTGAGTATGTCCCCCGTGCGAAGATGTCCGGATACTCTTTTAGACATTCTAGTAGGCTATGCCTCAGGGTCTTGTCCAAGCCTCCCCCTATCTTTATGTTTTTTCCCGGTCCGAAGAGTTCTATCCTTTCTAATTCTTCAGCAGCCGCTAGCCGGGCTATTCTGTTTGGCCGAGGACTAGGATCTCCACTGGCTTTTCCTCCATCTTCATTCCTTTGCAGTTTTTTGGTACCCTCCTCAATGCAGAGGGTTTCTTGTGAGAGAGTTGCAAAGCAGCTGCGGGCTGCCTTCTGACTTCCGCATGCGATCCCGATCCCTTCCCGGGTGGGGAATTTCAGTTTTAGTTGGTAGCAGGACATTGCGGCTTTTGTCTTCATCATGAAAGGCCGACCAACGATGACTTGGTAGCTGTTCATGCAGTCCACTACGGTGAAATTTATCATGATTGTCCGAGTTCGGGGATGAGTCCCAATTGTTACTGCTAACTGTATCCTCCCTAACGGGACGACCGTTGAGCCCCCGAAGCCATATAAGGGGGGTGTTATCGTTGGTCAGAGCCGCATACTCTACTTCAAGGCTGTCCAGGGCCTCTTTTATGTCTACCGCACTCTCGGGGTCCATAAGGATTCTGTTTACCTCGGAGCCGCCGATTACTGCCTTGATAATTAACGCATCGTCGTGGGGGAAGCTTACCCCTTGGGCGTCCTCGTCGGTGAACATTATTGGTACCGATCGCCCACATTGTAATCCTGAGGCCTGTTTTGTTTCTAGCACGTCTGACTCCCGAGTTCTGTTATAGTTTTTCCTTGACCGATTAGAATTACAATGTGGGCTTGTGAATCTTTTTCAACAACTACGGATTTTATCCCGTAGGGGCCCCTCCTCCTGGGTCCATCGTCTTCACTTGTATCTACCACCCTTTTCCCTTCTGCTTTTTCACCTCTTCTTCGACTGGTTCCGACTTCGGGTCTTTCGTTGTTCGTTTCCTCCATTCTCTCCAGCCGATCCATCATGGATTTCATATTTTCTTCCATCTTCTTCATCCAATCTGTGGCCGGATTTCCCGACGATTGGTGATTTCCGCCTTCTGCCATGGTCTTACTACGCGAATTACTTTTTGTTGATTCCCCACAGACGGCGCCAACTGTTGACGCGGATTTTGGTCTCAGGGTAATATTGTAATATCACTCCCGAGGAAATCCTCCTTCAATAGTGAATTTGTTTGGTTATGGGGGACCAAAGGCAAACTTAGCAGCAAAGACAAAATACACCAATCGACAAGGAGATTTAACGTGGTTCGGTGGATTTGGATCCGACCTACGTCCACGGGCACAAACAAGATGATACTTTTATTATTCAAATGCACTTCTCAAACCGTTCTTTGTGTTTTACAAGTCAGAGCTTGGTGATTCTGATCTCAACTCTACCTTGCTCTCAACTTGTTCCTCTTATTCTCTCTTTTGTTTCTTTCTTTCTCTTCACTCTACCCTCCTATTTATAATGGTGAAGAAATCATATTCCTATTTGTACAAGAATTTCCTAGTTGAAATATTCATTTTTCCCATAAGGATTCCTAGTCAAAACTATTCCCTTTTTCCATAAGGATTCCTAGCAAAAAAACTACATTTACTTCTTTATCATACTAGGACATTGACTTACTAGTTTACCCCATGAAAGTAGGATAACTTATTATCTTATCTCATATGGATATAATGCCTTATTTTCCCGAACATGTCTTGCCCTATGCTCGGTCTTCATGTGGTCGGTCATAATTGTCTTTTGTACTGAGAATGCTGCTGTCGACCTGATAATTGCCCGGTCATCCGAACCAAAGTGGTCGGTTATCGGATCATAAAGTTCTCGGCCACTCACTCATATGGTCGGGTCGGTATTAATGATCTTGACCAATGAGAAATTACCCTTTTGCCCCTGTCGTGCTGTCTTAAATACCATAGTGCCTAAAAACACCATCAACATACTCTATTGTAGGTTCTGAGAAAACTTGTCTCTAGTCGCACTGATTGAACTATTAATGATCCGTTGGTTAATGTTGATATTAAACTGTGTGTTTTGGCTAAAGAATGCAAAGTGACGTTCTTGAATGGTTTCTTCTTCGAATGAGAGATCCGTGTGGTTTCTTTTTGTTTGAAGAAGTTCATTCTACAATGGCCCTAGAGTTTGTATTCTGCTAAAATCACAGTTTGATATACTAGCTCATGGAGCCTATTGTAGACTCAGATAAGCTTTCCAGAAATCCTTGTTCTCTGATTTTGATATCAGTCAGATTGTCTGGTTTTATCGAAATATAGAGAATACGTGTCTGTCAGTAGGGTCAGTGAGAGCGTACAAATTTATTTCTAGTATTACATATGCAGTCTTACCTTCATCCACATGGACTTGGGAGGAGCCAAGGTTAGTGAATATTCATGATTCTGTTTGTAGTCCAGGCTTTTCTTACATTCGTATGATCTTTGTTTTATGTTTCCATGCAGTCTTACTAAGTAATTCAGGTTACCATAATTTTTTTTTTTTAAATGCTTTTCTTTTCCATTCTTTTATAATTTACTACTTAGTCTAGAACTACTTAACTTGCTTCTTTTTCAGCTTTCAAATTGATATAAAAACAATCTCGAAAGGACTAAACTCTACGAGACATTCCATTCGTAAATTGTGACTCTAGATGATTTAGTTTTAGCGGCTTATCATATAGTTTTCAATATTCAATTCATTGTAGTACTTGAATCCACTTGTAGTTCTACTAATTTAATTTTATGAACTAACTGTTTTTGAAGAATAAATATACGTTAGTTCCCACTATTTCATCTATATGTTGATCTTTTATAACTTTAAACTATATATTGACAATCTCTTATTATAAAATTATAAAGTTGATATCTTCCAGACTCTACATAAAGTGGGAGCCTACATTTTCAGCATTCGTTTTTAGGAAATCCTTGAAAATGTTCAGTGACTTCTTAAAGATGGAACATGATCCATTGGTCCACAGGAGTCATTTTTATCACAAAAAGCAGCTTAAGCTTATATTTATTTTTGCTGCCATTAAATGTTGCATTATGCTGAATCATAAGATCAAAAGTGGAAGCACAATTATACAGGAAAATAGAGAAAGAAATTAAACAACACAAGGCCAAGCCATAGGAAAATAGAGATTGAAAAACACAGTTTAAAAGTGATGCAGTGGAGTTAATTGCTATTTATAGGTGGAACATAATCAGTTGGTCCATAAGGCTGAAACAATTCAGCAAACCATCCTTTCTTTCTCTTGGGGTTCCATCCCATGTCCTTGCACAGTTTATCATAGTACCAAATGTCAATTGCAGCTATGCATGATCTCCCGTAGTACTTGCGTGAGTATCGTTTCATGTACTCATCCCATTTCTTCATATCCTTTTCCATTTCTTCGATGCTAGGTAGCTTGAATGTGCCATCGAGAAGCTCCGATAGCCACCGCGAACTCAACTCCGAGGTGTTCAGGTTTGAAATACCTTCTGAGTATCCAATTACTGCTAGTTGAGGAACCTGGGGATGAATCATTTCCCTGAACAAATGTAAAAAACAACTTTATTAGTTGCTTGGCAAAGAACTGAATTTATAATCCCCTTTAGCTCAACTATTGATATGCTTACCTGTAGAGTGGGAGTGTTGCACTTGGGGACCCTGCTATGTAATCTTGAAAATTTTGGGACATTAAGATGTCTTTGAGCTTCTTGTCACCCTTGAACCCTGTAGCCAATATGACCAAATCTGTCTCCAAAGGTGCAGTCTCACTGTTAACCAAAATGCCTTCTCCACAGAAGTTGAAACTCTGAGATTTCTTCAGAATGATGCTGCCCTCTTCGACTTTGTCGTAGAACTTTTCCGGGACTATTGAGATGAAACACGAATTGATTTCCTGCAGGATACTGTGTTTCGGTACCATTCCATACTTTGACAAACGAAGCTTCTTCTTAATATCAGTCTCAACAAATTTTGAAAATGCCCATCTCTGTTACTTGCATACAAAGTAAATTAATTAATCTTATTGAATGAAATATCAAAAGAAAGAAAAAAAAACTTTACCAGTGGCGAAAGCATGGTTGCCAAGAGACCTAGTAGAAGCCCTTCTCCAGGCTTGTGAACCAATAGCTGAGAGAACCGGTTCATGTACAAAAAAGCCAGAGGAAACCCCCAGGGGAAGTAATCCGGAATATTCCAATGCTCTGTCCTGTACAAGACTGTACATGGATTTTCCAGCCCTGCAATCAAATGAAAAAATGAGAAACAAAATATTTATAAGTTGGGAGCAAATAGGTAGAGATTAGTTCTACCATTTGCTGCTGTGCACTCCATTGCAATGTCCAAAGCAGATTTCTGGAGACCAACAACTGTAACTCGCTTCCCTTTGATAAGATTCTCAGCAGCTTCATAATCCATGTTCGCGTAGTCCATGGAGTGTATCACCTTGCCGTGAAATGCTTCCGGACCTTTCCTTGGAGGAAACTCCGGGATGTTTGGAACATCGCTAAATCGCCCCAGACACAGAATTACAAAGTCCACTTGGTGAACCTGCATATATATATATATATATATCAGAAATCCATACAAGAAATGACTGATGCGTGACTGTAACTATTGTGCCTAGCCAATATGCTATGCATCAACATACAAGGCATACACAAAACATTAGATACAGTTTTTACATATACCGCATTAGATTTGGTCTGTGTATCCTCTACAACACAACTTTCCATTTCCCTTGAGAGGCAAAGGGCTGGCCATTGCCATTCCAAAAACTCCATGACTTTACGTCTTCATCCGAAAGGCCTTCAAAGTCAATGCCAATAACCTTGGTATTGAATTTGATGTGCTTACGCAAGTCGAAATGAGTTGCATAAGATTGAATATAATCCAAGACCTGATTTTGGGTAGGAAAATCTGTAGTGACTGAATCTGGCCAAGGATAATCTGAGAACTGAAAGGCTGGTTTAGCGGTTTGCAGCTTTGTAGTCTTGAAAGTTTTGATCCATACTCCTCCTATATCGCTTCGAGCTTCGAAAACAATAGGATGAAACCCTTTTGACAGAACATACTTACAGGCAAGAAGGCCACTAATACCAGCTCCTACAATGGCTATTTGTTTATTCTCCATTGCAAGCTTGTTCTTAGTATCAGCTATCAATTCAATTGCATATGCTTCTTTCTCTTTAGACACCTACATATATTTATACAAGAGAAAGCATAACCACTATATCTTATATACTAAATTTCAAAGTACTCCCTACACTCCTCCTTCATCCTCAACCCTCCCAAAATTCCTCCTTATATTTTAGGTTTCAGTCTTAGACTTAATAGCCCACGATCTTCTTTGAGGATAGATAACCATTTAATAGATTTCCTTACAGGATAAACATATACCTGTCGGGTGGGGGTAACCACAATTGGAACTTAATCTTAATGAATTCACGTAACTTGGTTGGCATAGACATATGATTAATTGGGTTACACTGGGTATTTGCATCCGACCATCGACAGAGGCTTTTGTAGAATTTTGTGTTCCAGGTTAGTAAACAAATATATTACACAAACATAAAATAACCACTTCATTTTTAAAAGATATTGGAAAGATTCACAACTCTAGATAGTTTCTTAATATTGAATTTTCCTAAACCTACTTTCGCGCAATTTTATTTACTTGTTTTTAAATTTAAAATCATCATCCAATCAATCAATCAATCCATTAGATACTCGTAAACATTTGACTTCATAAATTAATAGCTTAGGTATTAAGTCCTCATGGGATCGATACTTTTTATACTACTTGAACGATACGTGTGCTTGCTTTATACGCGTGTGACAACGCCGATCAAAAGACATGGAAGGGTGCCTTAAGGGCACCATTTGTTTGGGGTGCAACCCTCCTAAGGGTTATACCCCTTCATGCATCATTTGAAGCCTAAAAGTGTGTTCTTCTAAATTGGAGGACATGTCCTACATATTTATACCCTTCCTATAGGGCACCACCCAGGGGACATGATCATCCTTCATCTAAATTTAATATTTAGAGAATTTACTAAAGGGGTTTTATTGCGGAAATTCGATAACGCAGCGGAATAGTGGAAAATCAAAATTTTCCGATTTCAAAAATTTTTCTCGGATTAATTAAATAAACTTATTTATTTAATTATCCAATAATTAAATTATGAAATAAAACACAATAAATCAAAATTTATGTGAATTACCGAATTGCCCTTAAACATACCATTTTGTTTATTTTTATCCGAAATTGCTTCAAATAATTTTGAATGATTCTAAATCATTTCTGACATGAATTTAATATGTCAAACACATTCAAATTCAAATTGGAACAAATCAAACCCAGATTCTTAGCCAAGGCCGAGAGCCTTACAAAGGGGGGATGTGCATTTTGCACTTCCATTGTTCAAAACACATGCAAATGAAATCTAATCAACATAAGATTTAATATGTATCATATACACATCCAAATACACAACATAAATGAAAAGCCCCAAATTTGGAAGTGCTCTTAAACCCTATTTTCTCAATTTCATCAAATTGGATAAATTAAACCAAATTAGCAAAATCCAATACTTCAATCATGTTTCTTCCATTACAATCAAGCCTCACCACAATGAAACAACTATAGAACAAATCTAAGTCATTTAAGAGTGGGTCAAACTCTAGATTAGCAACAAGTTTCTCAAACTTACAAAAGAATGCTAGTAAACACCTTAGAAACATTCTATTTCTTATACATGCATAACCCTATCATCAAACTTCCATCCTCCAAAAATACAAATAATAAAGAATAGAAAAACACAAGAACATCACAAGATGAAGCCCATAACAAGAGGAACATTTTTCTCTCTAATGGAAGGTTGGAAATATTTACTAAATTCCAAGCTTTTCTTGGTTTTTTGCCTTTCTTTCTTTCAAGCTTCTTGTTCTTTCTTTAATCGAGTTTGTGATAAAGTGTATTAGGTTAGCAAACCCTAAATGAAACAAAACAATATATACTTGCACAAAAAATGGCTTGGCCGAATTTTGCTAGCAAATAATATCTATATTTGCTTTTTGTTTCAATTAATTTTAACTTTACAACTTGTCAACTTTAATCATCAAACCATTTAATGAATTAAAGTTAGTCAACAATTGCAACTCAAGCCATTAATAAAATATCATAACTTAAAATATTCATACTTTAATTAATTTAATCATTTAACAATTAATTAATTAAATACAAATATATTTAATATATGTATTATATTTATAATAAATATCAAACACATATATATTTATGATATTAGTCAAATATCTGAATTTGACAATTAATTAATGTGTATTTGAATTAATCTAACATTAAATACAAATACACAAAAATTAAGGAAATGACTATCGGGTCCCTCATATGTATTTTTCGTTTAACCCTTAAACGACTTTATAAATAATCAATATTATTTATAAATGTTGCCCTAGTGCTCTACGAGTATGTTTCATTAGTGAGACTTTCTAGATTCAAACATATCCGTCACGAAATCCAATTTCGTGTCCATAATTTATCCACCCGTAAATTATGACGATCACGGATAATCTCGCTGAATCATACAGGTCGAGGTCATGGCAAATGTATAATTCATCCGTCACAGGTATTCGGATAAATCCCAGAGATATAGATGTAAACGTCAAATCTCTATAGGGATTATCGAGTCGACTATTCTATAGCAATCTTAAAAAGAACATTTAGAACTAACTTCTAAATTGTACCACGGGCCCATGGTTTTTATCTGATTGCTAATCATATGGACTACCTATGCTCTGATACACTGAACTGCAGATCCTATCTCGATACACTCAGGACACCATGAGGATCTATCCACACCCAACGAACAGGCGGAGGTCTGATCTAAATAGATCGGTGACGTGACTGCCATCTAAGTGTGGAAGATGTCTCATGCGCCCACAGTGGTATCTCAAGTCGAAGAATCACAAGTGCTACTCAACCCGATAAGAGTCTTATTGACGTTGGTGTACCATCTATTAAGAATCTTCGGTGAGTCGTTCAGTGTTTATCCGTTATAAACACCTACACGTCTATACTAGTCTTCAAGACTTATGGTTCATTGAGAAACCATTGGAATCATATATTCCAGTATACGACATGTACCGGTCTCAACGGGTTTACTTTACTGACCAAGTAGTGTAAACCTTGACCATGAACTGTATGAAAATGACAACGTCATGATACAACTCAATGTCAGTTGCGACGCTTTTGCAACATATCATGACTAGTCATTCTAAGGTCATTACGTCTTGACCATATTAAAAGATACATTATATTATAGAAACTGCATCTATTATTCATAATAATAACGTTTTACAGAAGTATTCATAAAGAAATACAACGGAAATTGGCGCTCTGAGCACCAACCCCAACCCAGACATTACAACATTAACTCTTTCGCAGCCTCCTTAATTAGCATCCAAAAAAAATGTGATTATACTTGCACGCCATCAAAATTTTGACATTTTCAAGCAAGCAATTTCATCTGTGACCCCAAAAGTCATCAACGTGAAAAAAGGAAATCGAAAATTCATCAACTGTAGATCCGTGAAATGATGAGTCTTAATCATCACATGTTGACGAGCCGTTTGGCTATTTGAGTAAACATATAAAGATTAGTATATGATTATAGTTTAAACATATAAAGATTTGAGTTTTAGTTTTTTTTTTCCCTATAAAGTGACGACAATGAAGAAAAATCATGTTAAGGGCACTTGTTAAAGTCCCCACAACGGAAAAAAATGGATAAACTAAATATATTTATTTTTAAGGGAAAACTTAATTGAATATAAAAACCCTTTCATTTGAAAAATGATCATAAAGACTCCCTTTTAATAATTTTGTCCTTTAATTATTTACAAAAATCATAGTACTTTAACATTTTCTCATTGTATTCATAAATTAATTTATGGAATAATTATTTTGAAATTTATTCATTTATAAAATAAATACTTTGTGAAGATATTTTAAGACAAAAATTGTCAAAATGGGGTCTTTATGACCATTTCTCAAATGAATGAGGTATTTATGATCAATAAGTAAACATTGGGAGTTTATTTGTCATTTTTCCTATTTCTAAAATATTAATAGAGTGGTTTATAGGACCTAAATTTTGAACTATATACTCGTTAGACAATTGAACTATATACTATAAACATAAAAAATTATTTAGATCTTAAATTATAATATGTCTATGAAATGTACGAAACCCATTATTGTTTGTAGAAAATCCGGATGTTGTTAATTTCCCCATTTGTTATTTATTATCCACAAATTAAATTGATTGCTAAATTCTCCTTATTATTTACTTTATCCTACTAAATTTGATAGTTTTTCTATTATATATGGTGATTGTTGTTGCCTTCTTCATTTTTGTAGATATTTTATTCTAGCATTCTCAAGTTTATAATATCTCCATTGTAACTCTCTCGAACTAAAATTCCGATTTTACCACTTTTCGAACTTATTTTATTAACTCAATAAATCCCACATTAATCACCAAAATACTATAATCTCATGTTAACTCATATACATTGATACTAGAAAATTTTCAATAAGATAGTAGATAGAAGGCTAGAAGCCATGCACAAACAACAAATTCTGATCATGACACTGTTTTTGGCTCACTCGGGTAGCGGCCGGCAATTGGCACAGAACATGCACAATCCTTATATTAGGCATGTGAATCCTCAAATTTATTCTTTTAATTTCAAAATCATTTGGTCTCTTATTTCCTATTGTAGATGATGATATTAAATAATTTACTTGTAGCAAAAGCTATACCTACCGCACAATCATAGGCATAATTTTTGTTGAGCCTTTTCTCTTTATATACCCTCAACCAAATTAAGAACTAACACAAGAAAATTTCATATAGAGAAGTGAAATTGAAAATGTTGCTCATCAACAAATTCTTCTTAGTCATCTTCTTCATTTCTCTAACCCTAGCCCAAATCATACAAGCACAAAGCACCCACCAAGACATTGTCAATGCACACAATGTAGCTCGTGCGGAGGTCGGCGTCGGTCCGATGACATGGAACTACACCGTTGCAGCCTATGCTCAAGACTATGCCAATCAAAGAATTGGAGACTGTAACTTGGATCATTCAATGGGGCCTTACGGTGAGAATCTAGCCGAAGGTTATGAGAAACTTGATGGAGTTGATGCCGTAAAATTTTGGCTTACTGAGAAGCCTAATTATGATCATGCTTCAAATTCATGTGTTGGTGATGAGTGCTTGCATTACACTCAAATTGTTTGGCGAAAATCTGTGAGTGTTGGATGTGGTAGAGTCAAGTGCAAAAATGGATGGTTGTTTGTTATTTGTAATTATTATCCTCCGGGGAATATTGAGGGTGAAAGACCTTATTGATGAATAATTTGAGTGAACTAAATGATAAATTCTAGGGTTTGCTTTTGGATTAAAAGATGAAGTACTACTTTTATGTGTATCGTGTGGTGCCCTTTTTGCTTAAGTGTTCGAATAAATATTTTTTTAAGTAAATGTATAGATTAATTGTTGTGAATGAATCTTCACAAGCACATACAGACATGCACTCCATTAGTTAATTTTAGATTAATTGTATGAACACTCTTGGAGTGCATGTTAAGGAGAATCTTAAGCTATAAGAAAAACAAAAATAATTATAAAATAAATCATATATTCTAACAAAATCATCATTAAAGGCAAAATAATAATAATAAAAATAAAAAAATAAAAAAATCTAATTCTCGAAAGCATCTCCCACAAATACAATGGTTTAATTTGAAAATTTCCTTTTATGACGTCTTGTTGTGAATAATAAGGACGTGAATTCGGTACTAAACTATATTTTGTAATTATCTTCTGTAAATAGTGACCGGTAGTTGGATAATAATTTAAATGTAACTAGATTTAACCATAGATTACTAATACAGTAAACGTGACATAAGATTATTAAAAGTAAAGGAAAATGTCACGACCCCCTCCCTAGAGCGGGCCCAACCCTAGAAAGGGGTCCGCAAAACACTTCAGCTCGAGCACCTATATGTCATGCAATTGAACCAAAAGTTCACAAAAAATATAATATCCCATAAAATACAATCCAAATAAATCCCAATAAGTGTTTACACCACAATAAATGTCTGAAAACATGAAAGCCATCCTAAATGTCCTATCTCAAAGCCAAAAGAAATGTCTGGACCAACCCGACTGACGGCTGTGGCAAACGAGTCAAATCCTTGTACTGATACTGCTACTGTTGCGCTGGCGAACTACCTGTGATGTTTGGGAAATGGGGGTGAGCTTAAAGAGATCAGTAAGTAAAAACTCTCATACTCTCAACATGACCTCACCCACAAAATAGATATATATATATAAACATATAATGATTAACATGTGAAAACAACAATTAATATATATATATATATATATATATAACTAACTCAGACAAAACAAACTTACAACAACACATCTCAATCAAATAAGGTTTGTTATCCGGATTCGGTATAATAATGGATTGAAACCATTGCGAGAGTCCATCTCTTACCCCCAAGGTTTCCCACCATATAATCCCGCATAAATGTGCAAGAGGGGGTTGAACCACATGCCTCTGCTAATCTCGCATATTCGACCATTATCATACTAAATCCGGCAACATAACAACAATTCACACATCATCCAATACAACACATCTCATCGCATTTCATCCATCAACTCATCTCAAAGTCACACAATACTCAAATACTTCGATTCATATTACAAGCATACAATTTATACTCAGAAGTTATATTCACAATTTACGTTCTCATGCTATCAATTACTCAGTCAATTTTCCAACATTACATAAATAAATATATATTTATATTATATTACATAACTCACATAGCAAACATCAATCAACAAACATTTATGTTAAGAGAATCATCATGCTTTGTACTTGCCTCAATCCACGCAAAACTCTCTATATCTATATGTCCTCGTTAAAATCTGGAAAAAGTGTAAAATTACGATCAGATCCCTATATTTTACCAAAATTACGATTTTATCCCTAAACTTTCCAAATTTAAAATTTAACCCCAATACTCTCCAATATTATCAATTTAGTCCTAAAACTTTCAATTATCTCATATTACTCACTAAAAATCAGCATTTACTCATTTAGGTCCCTAAACATGTCAAAATGCGAATAAGTCCAAAACTTTCAAAATCTTACAAATACACTCATAAAAATGTAAAGTATAACGTACCGAGCTCCAACGACTTCAGAATTTCAGAATGAGGTGGTCCACGAACAGTACACGTCACCAGGATCACAACGGCAGTGGTGGAAATGGCTGATGCTCGACGATCACCGACGAACGATCGAACACCGTTAACTCTCGTTCTAAATTTGTTTCACGACAACCGAAGGTCCGAATTGGGAAAACAAGGTGTCTAACCCGCGTATCTCGACGAGGGGAAGATTCTGGTCCGGGAGGTGTCGGTTACGCACGGCGGCGCGTGAAGCAACGGTGAGGCGGCGCGTGAGAAGGAATCCGACGATCGGACCAGCGGTGTTGGCTTCGTCTCGGCGAGAGGATTCTCCTGATGTGGTCACTTGCCGGAAAAGGTGACCGGAAGACGACGAACGAGCTTTTCTCTCCCCTGCCCACACTTTCTCTCTCTTCTGTGTTTTCTCCCACTACGGATCTGTTTCTCTCTCTAACAGACTACTGGTCTCTGAAAATTCAATATACTGATCACTCTTAATTGTTCACAGCAATAAACAAAATAAAGGAATTGATTATGTTTAGTTTCAATTTATAGAAAAGGAGAAGGAGTTAGTGTGCTAGTGGGTAACAAAAAGATAGGGATGATAAGGTTAATGGGTAGTTAAAATTTAAATAGGATAGCAAGAGACTTAGTCTCACAGAAAATGACACCCAATTATTCTCACAGACTTAGTCTCAAATCATTTAATGTTAATCAGAAAAAATGACTCAAAATTTATAAAAAAAAAATATTTAACGACATGGGCTAAAACTTATATTTTCAAACCTAAAAAGATTAAAATGTTATTATGATAATTTGTAGAATAATTGCGTATTATTTTTCCTAAAAATTGGTGCAAATAAGAAAGGGAAATTTAACCTTTTCATTGCGAGTTAAAAGAAAAGTAAAATCACCCCCTATCATAATTATTTATGACTTTCCTCAGCCTATACCCTATTGCTTTCCGTTTCAACGAGTTCAGTTAAAAAATCATATTCCTCAGCCTTTTCCATTTGTGAATTTCAATCGTCTGTTTTATTAAATAAATAATCTTGTTCCTGTACTTTGTCAAAGAACTAGCCTGAAATCATGGAGAAAGAGAAAATTACAAACCTCCCTTTAACCGTAGTTATCGGGAAATATAATCAACAAAAATTAGAAATAGAGCTTCATTTCTAAGCAAAATTAAGGATTCCTTTAGTATTGAGGTACCCAAAGTTGATGGGAAAAAAATGTGATTGTAAAATAAAATTAAAGTGTTTAGTAAATATGATTTTTAAATAATATTTTTGGAAAAAAAAGTAAAGATATTATGGATTTTTAAGGTATAAGTGTGGGATAAGTTTATTTTAGTTTCAAAGCCACAGCTGTAATTATTTACCGACGTTAACACTTTAGAGTCGTTGTAACACCCCATACGTTATAGCATGATTACTAAGGTCATACAATTTATGCATATGACGTTTCATTAATATGTACGGTCTCCGAGTGTGGACTGACCCGAATAAGTCAGTTCATTCATTCTGTAGATAGTTAGAAAATTTCAGCACTTTTGCATTTGTGATTCGTTCGAACGCAAGTCAATATTCTCGTTTGTGATGCGTTCTTAAGTTCGCTCGAACGAAACATTCAGAGTGTTCTCGTTCGTGTTACGTGCGTCAGTCGTTCGAATTCGATCAGACAAAGTGCTTGCGTACGTGTGGCGTTCGACAGGATGTTCAAACATGATTGCGATTTTTAAACAGAAATTTGGAAATTTCGGCCCACTATAAATATGCCCATTTAGATTTTTTTCTTCATTTTCCCTTCTCCTTTCTCACTCACGCCCCTTTCCTCTCAAAACCCCATCCTAGATCTTCAAATCAACCTTGGACCTTGAAGAATCTCTTGCATTCCAAGCTCTAGAAAGCTCATGTAAGTCTTTTAAGCTCTTCTTCAGCTCTAATTTTGTATTTGGGTGAAACCCATACTTTGACCTAAGCTTGTTTTGCATGATTTGAATGATTAGTAAGCTAAATATGCTTAGTTAAGTAGGTTTTACCATGAAATTAAATAAGCTAAGTATGCTTAGTTAAGTAGGTTTTACCATGAAATTAAATAAGCATAAAGAGAGTTGAAAACTCATTATATGTGAGAAATAGTGAAACCCTAGGTTTTGGGGATTTTGAATGTGACGAGATCCATGTTCTGGGAAGAAATAATAGTGTTTAGAAAAGTGTTTTATAGCATGGAATAGGTTAAATCCAAACCATCACGGGTTTGGGATGGTTACAGCCACAGGTTTGGGTGATTTGGTAAAGGTATGCACAAAACCTTATGTTATGAGTGTAAAGACATAAATAGAAAGTATGAATTATATTAATGAAGTGTAATTTGATTGTGGTGTTTCTTGATGTATAAGTCATTTGTCAATATTGATGGATCTAAAATGTGTTATGTGATATGCTTAACTCAAGAGTTTCTGATCCATGTAATCCGTTTACGAACTTCCATTTAGAAGTACTGGTTAGGATTCTGTTCGGATGGCTTCCAACTCATGCCTATTCTAAAATAGGTAATGAATTTTGTATGAGCTTGTATGTATATTCCAGTACATGTGTCTACCAATGTCCGTCCCCACGTGTGATGTTCTGGTTTGCGTATTTCAATTTGCGTTTCTGCTTATGATTGAAGTTATGTTTTTAGATTGTGCATTCTTGCTAATGGATGATGAGTGTAATGCGTGTTATATGATGAGTAGAATACATGTGTGGATGTTCTTGATTTGTTTGTCCTTTTGTATAATTGATTTGCTTGCCCAATTTGAAAAGTTTTCCAAATAAATAAAAATGATTTTTGACTCTTATTTTTGATACGAGAAGATTTTACTATAATACGTATTCTCAATACTTCGAGGCTCTGCCAATCTGATTACTGCTGTTCTATTACGCTCTGTCAACATGGTCTTATTTCAGACAATTTTCGGTCACTGCACGTGATAATGTCCGGTCAGTGTGCGTGATATGGACATTGGACGCCTACTATGATTTTGTGAAACATGGATTCTGAAAGTTATTTTCGATTTCAGAGATCCGATTTTTGATACACTGCGAATACTTCTATTTTTGATATTATGATATTTGATCTTTGATTTGACTTTGATATTTTGACTTCATGATGTTTATGATTTACATGTTTTTCTAATATTTTAAAATTATATTTTGATGACATCTTTAGTTTATGATTTTTTGAAAGTTTATGAGAAAAGAATTTTGATAACTTGGTTTATATATATTTCGGTTGGATGTTATACGATATATTTTCCACCACGGTGCTTGTATAACTATTTTTTTTACGAAGTTTAACCCACCGTGGTGCCTATTCCAGGGTCTTAACCATCATAAAATGACTGACTCGTTACCCTCGGTTGACATGATCATGTTCGAACATTGCCTGTTTCTTGCACATAACTCGAGCAATGGACGCTTGATTAGCTTTGATGATTCTAGATTTTGAAAGCTTCTAATTTTAAACAGATCATTTTTTGTATAAGTTGGGTTTTCAAAAGATGTTTATATTTATGATGACGTTTGAGATGACCATATGGAGTTGGTAGTATGAATTTCGATTCTCTTAATGAACTTGTTTGTCTACAAAAAGTTGAATTTTATTTTTTGTCTGTTAATGCATTAGATCTGATTATGGTATGTGCACTCATATTTTCGTTTCTGATTATGGAAGAAATGAACTGTGTGAACCTTGTTATTTGATTTTCGTTTTTGATAATGTATGTCTTTGTCTATAAAGATTTCATATTGTGTTTCGTTTCTGATAATGAATAATATTCGACTGAATAGAGATTTCTTATGTATGCCTATCCATGTTGAGTGGATGAGATTGAATTTTTGGTAATCTTGGGGTTTGTGTGTGTGGTTTGTTTGCTTTAAGATTATGGCGTGTTTGTTAGGAACAAGACTTGATAATTTGTATAAGTTATGTTTTTAAATGTGTATGTGTGGATGTATGCATATGTAAATCATGGTTTAAAGGTTAGAAGAAGTTCAAGTATAAGAATTCTGATCCGAGTCATGTATGTTTCTGAGTATGCGTCTGGGACTTGTATGTCAAACTTTCGAATGGTATTTCGTGAAAAATGATTTAGTATTTGACTTGTTTTTAAAATCAAAATCTCAAAATTTTCCAATTTGATGATATTTCAAATATTTTAAGATGTTATAGTGTTGTTATAAAAGTTTTGGTTTTGTATCAAGGAAGACTTATGAACTTAGTTTCTGAACCGGAAATGTGCATTTATTTTTGACAGATGTTATGATTAAGAAGGATAAAGAAATGAGTAAGGTTTAAAGGTTCTCTAAAAAGTAATTGTAAATATGTACTTATGTATGTGTGTGTGTGTGTTTATTTATATTAAACATGAAGTTCGTCGTTGTTTTTAGTGATGTGTTTGGAGACTTACTGAGTTTTATAACTCACACCACATCAGTTTGCTAGTTTTGCAGGTTGGCAACAAGATCGGTCAACCACCAAGTTATGGATGCTTGGACTCGAGATGAGAGAATACCCAAGCTGCAGTCACCCCTCTAGTTTCATGGGAAGTGTAATGGTGTATAGAAGTTTGTATTTCAGGTTTATGTATTGTGTCGTGCATTACACATTGTTGTGTATATATAAATGAATGTACTGAGTTGTATTCATAATTGTAGGCATGAGCCCTTATCTATTATGATTTGACATGTTTGGTTGGCCTGAGGCCCATTTGTGTGTAAAAATTATTCCCGGTTGTCATAATATATACTAGTATGCATCATGATCGTCTTTCTGTTGATTTGAGGATCAATGAGATGAGTTATTCATGTTTCCTGCCGATAACGTCCTGTCTCTTATGGAATGTCAGAGTTGTAGCTTAAAAGTCACAGCTTCCCAATAAATGAACAGTTTAATCGAAAATAAGGAGCGAGTAATTAGGAAATAAAATGTTGACATTTCAAATAACAAAAAAAATAAAAAAAATAAAAAAAAATTCAAAACTCATGTATCAAGATCCTCCAAAAATCATTAAAAATCATTCCGAATAAAGATTAAATAATTTAAGAGTCTTTAGTTCAGTTAATATGCATAGAGACAGTATTGATACAAATAACAAAAATCATCATTATTTAAGAAAAAATTAATAAAATAAAGACATCGATTTTTACCTAATCGGATCATTAGGATAGTAATTTGCGTAATCGCTATTAATCGGTGCTTAAACTGATTAGCCCAACTCTAATACCGACTGCACCCTAACCAGATTAAACAGGAGGCATGTACTTCACCTTGATAGGATAGTGTAATCGAATTTTCAACTTACAAATTATATAAATTACTCTCTTCACCCATACATAGGAGTGGTAATTTGGGTTAAGATTCATTTATCCGTTCGATTCGATTTGCTTTAAAGCAAATACGGGTTTGAAAAAATGGATTCGTTTAATAAATAAGTCAATTCGATTTGATTCGTTTATTAAACTAATCAAATACGAATTTAAACTAATTGATTCATTTATTCGTTTATGATTCGTTTTATTATTTTCTTTTATTAGTTATTGTTATTTTTCAATTAAGATTCGAGAAATTATTGCTGATTACTATAGAAAAAATAATATTGTCAATATTTGTTGAAGTATTTTTAGTAAATATATTAATTACATATTTCATATGTATATATTTAAGAAAAATTAATGTAAATAAATTATGCTAAATTGTGTTATTAAATAATGTCATAATATTCGATTCATTTAATAAACGAATCAAATACGAATCCTGATATTAGAATTAATTTAATAAACGAATCGAATACGAATCAAACATATTTTAATTTGATTCATTTAAGATTCGATATAAATTCGATCCGTTAATTCGTTTTAGCACCCTTACTCATACAATAACTGATTAGCAATTTGTATGAACAAGAATCCATGGTGGAGAGTTTTCTAATTTCAGATTTGACAAATTTTCATTTGGTCTTTAGACTTTGGCATGTGAGTCTATCCTCGTGTTTTTAGAAAACGATCAGAAACGTTTTTGTCACGTTTATGTCATTACTTCTACTAGTAAAGTTGATTTTATTGAAATTATAGTATTTATAAATTTTTATATAATATCTATTAATCATAAGTTATTAAAAAAAAAAAAAAAAAACTCAACATAATTAGAGAATTAATTTTAGGGAAAAAAAAAAATCCTCTTAAGTAAGTTTCAAATTTTACAGTCAATGGAAAAGATGGCGTGAATTTTGCCTAACTCCGAGACTTTATTACCGTTGATTATTATTCATCTGTAGCAAACCAGTTATGTATTTAGTCAGTCAAATATGCTCAGCGGGTCCATCGGTATCACGTCTTTAGTATTTTTTTAATAATTGAAATCCTTAATTTATGTTCAATTTGTCCCATAAGTGGCGATAGAGATTATCTAAATGACAAAACTTTCTATATGAATATATTATATAAAATTAAATATAAAAGCCATCGAGACGACTCAATCTATGAGGTGGGGAACCATCGGACAGTAAATTATTTTTAATTTCTTTATATTATTTGGAGACAAATTTAGTTCATTTTCAGCAATATTCCTACTATTATCTAAATAAATATTTAATTATAAAATTAGTATAAACTTATCATGTAAAATCAATATATTGTCATGAAAAAAATAGATGTGGTCCATTCAGGAGTGACATTGAGTTGTATTAAAATGAGTCCTAAAAGTTATATTATATGTTAAAAACTAAAATTAGGTCTTATTTTAGGCTACGTTTTGGAGTCCCAATCAGATATGGTAAAAATCACCATGGGAATTATGTGGGGCGCCCGATACATTAGAGTTGGATAATGAGATAATTTTTTATACCCATTAGTTTGTATGAGAGAGTATGGGTAGTAGAATCTCCGTTTTAATAGAGATAAAATCCTCTTGTGAATGAGGACCTGCACGAGACCCATGAGGCTAGTACGTTAGGGCCAGTTATGCATCAATCTTTCATACTCATTGATTGAATAGGTCGAGTACAAGTATTGATATCTCCGTATCATTCCCGACCCGTAGCCATTTCTAGTCCTAACCGTCTTATATTTATTATATTGTTTAATTACAAAAAAGAAGAGAATTTGAACGCTTATATCGCCTTTATAGGAACTAGCTTTTGCTTGACGAATCACCATTGACTATGCCCGAAAAGAGATAAGAACAAGGCTCGTACAATAATAAAATCATGCCCGAAAACTGTGATAACAAGACCTGTAGGCTAACAAAAACCCGACTCGAATACTAATAATTACATATATTCTTTATTTACTCACGCCATCGTGAGTAATTGAACCATAATATACTATATGGAGTAGGAATGGTAATGGTATGTTATTTTAGATATTCGATAATAATTGATTGAAATAATTATCCGATATATGAAGTTAATAGATAACTATTAGGTTTCGATTTTGAAATTAGATAAACAAAATGATTTTGGTCGGCTATGGTTTTTTTATATTTTTGTATCGAATCCCGATATTTGACTAATAAAATAAAATAAATATCATAATTTATAATATAATTATATTATAAATAAAATTAATTTTTAATTAATAATTTTCTAATTTTTAAAATTTTTAATCAGTATTAAATATCTGAATTTTCAGTCAGTTTCGATTATAGATACTAATCATGAATTTCCCTCCGATTATGGATAGGTAATAGATATTGAATATAGATTCGGTTTAGTTTTGATAAAAAAAAAAATGATTGGATACCCATATAAAGTAAGGTGGTATTGATTAAGTGAATTAACACTTGGTCAAGTGCTATATATATATATATATATATATATATATGCTTTAGTTTTATTTATTATTTGTATTTTGAGTTTTTTTATCTAATAATCACTAAACCTTAAATTTAGGAAGGATAAATGGGCCGATATCCGAAAAATCCTTCATAATTTTAAGTTTATTTATTTAAGTTTAAACTTAGTAGAACATAAGAAGTGTATAAATTCAAAATTTAAAAAACTGAGTTTTTCTAAAATATAAAATATTAGTAAACAACACTTAAATTGGATGTGAGCTTTTTAAAACCCAACCAATTTTCCACCCCATTTAAATTTCACTTAATAGAATATTTGTCCGATTTAGAATGCGTAATTATTAAGTAATTAAACGACTTAATAATAAGCATGGTAATGGGACGGGTTCGGGCCGGGCTTTGATAAGCCCGACCTGAGCCCAGTAAGTAGTATTTAGGTCGAGGCCCGAGATTTTTTTAAAGTCCAGCCCGAATTTTTTTAATCCTGGGCCAGGCCGAGCCAGACAGGGTCCTGGTTTTTTTTTGCCACTCTTACTTAATAAAGATGATTACATGCATTTTATGTTATTTTAAGAAACTCAAAGTGACTCTAAGGGTGTGTATTCGAGTGAATTTCAAATAGTTTTATTTAATTTACTAGATGGATTTGAATATTGAAGGAGATAAAAGGAAAAAAATAATTTAAATATTTCCCTCCGTTACCTTAAAGGGAAAAAACTAAAAGTATATTAATTGATTAATTCTTTTCCCATTTCATGTCTTTAGTTAATAATAATCTAATAGTCGCTCTCACCTTCCTAAGAAATAAATCGTGGAAGTTGATTGGATCAAAAGAATAAGCAACTAATCAACTCCAACATGTTACAAATTTAGCTGAAGGCGACTGTAATGTTTCAATTTTCTTTTCCTGTAATATAAATTTAATTTTTCAAGTTCCCTAAACCACTACGCAATCTTACATTTTGAATAATCTTCTTAACTTGTCTATTAAATTTTCCAACTCTTATCTCTATAAATACTCATCACACCATTCCTTTTTATCATCAATCATCCAATAGTTTTATTAACTAATCACACAAAAAAAAAAAAACTTGCACAAAGAAATGGGATTTTGCAATATTTCATCACTAGCTCTTTTTTGTGTCTTAGGGTTAGCCCTAGTCCATGCACAAGACTCACCACAAGACTATGTCAATGCACACAATGCAGCTAGGGCACAGGTTGGTGTTGGCCCGGTGACTTGGGACCAAAGAGTAGCTTCCTATGCAAGAAACTATGCCAACCAACGTATCGGGGACTGCAAACTTGTGCATTCCGGAGGGCCATACGGGGAGAATATTGCATGGAGCAGCGCTGGTCTTTCAGGCAGAGATGCTGTGAAAATGTGGGTGAATGAAAAAGTAGATTATGATTATAATTCTAATACTTGTGCTAGAGGCAAGCAGTGTGGACACTATACTCAGGTTGTTTGGCGCAATTCGGTTCGCATTGGGTGTGCCAAGGTGACTTGCAACAACAATAGAGGAACTTTCATTATCTGCAACTATGATCCAAGAGGCAACATTGTGGGGAGGAAGCCTTACTAATAAATATTATTGGTGTTTCATATATGTTAAATTAATAAAGCTCTTGTATAAGCAGCATGCTATATACAATGGATGAATAAGGTTTGAATTTGATGGTTATAATTGACAAATTTGTGTAACCAAAAATAAATGGCAATGACTAAATTATAAGTTATTTTATCTTTTATTTATTTATTTTGGGAAAGGCATTCAATATAGAGCAATATTACATCAAATACATAGCCAAAAACAAAATACCCCATATGAAAAACATCCCCTGAACACACACATCACACCATACAAGGGCACTGAGCAAATTCGAAGGAGAACGCAGAGCCCGGCCCGCACTCGCCCAACGAGAGTGAAAATCAATTAATCACAATGAAAGTTGATAAATTGATGGTGCTGGTTTAAATTGATAATATTATGGTGATGCTGGTAATATTCATATTCAATTCGTGCCGCCGTACGTAATTAACACCTCCCATATCAAAATCTTCATCTCGCCGAGATACGTAGTGTGGACACTTTGTTTGTCCAAATCTGATATTCGGTTGTTGAGAACGAGCTAGAAACGATAGTTATCGTCATTTGACCGTTCATCAGTAACTACCATGCTTCTGCCCTCACACCACTATCATTTTGATTTTTGTGACGTTTACTGACCATTGATTCTTTCACTGTGAAATTTGGAGGTCGTTTGAGCTTGGTATGTGATTGTTACAGTTTTGGGATGTAACCGAAAGATTTTGAAAGTTTTGGACTTAATTGTATATTAGCATGATTATGATGGTAAATATGTAAATTTTATTTTTCACGGGCTAATAAGTAATATTTGAGAGTTTTAGGATTATATAGACATAGTAAAATCATAATTTTAGCAAAATTGAGGGATCCTATAGTAATTTTATATTTTTCAGATCTTAGCGAGGATATAAATATATAGAGAACTTTTGCATGGTGTGGGGTAAGTACAACGTGCGATGATTCCCTTCACATAATTGTTTATTGATTGATGGTTGCTTGAGATAATTATTGAGTTATTGGAGGCATGAGAAATATGAATTTGTGATTGTTGATATGAGATTGATGGATTGAATGTGAGATTTGATTGTATTGGATGATATGTGTTGTTATGATAAGCTATTGGGTTTTGTATAATAGTAGTTGGAGATGAGATGAGATGAGCTGAGATGAGATATGATGAGAGAGCTCATGAGAGAAGCAATGTTATGCATATTAGTCGTGGAGCGTGTTTCAGTTCCCACTTACACATTTATGAGGGATGATATGGTGGAAAACCTTGAGAGTTGTGAGCTACCACCTATTGGTTTCAATCCACTATTATACCTGACCCGGATTAGCAACCATGTTTGATGGATGTTTGTACTGTTGTGAGAATGGTTGCTTGAGATGATATTATAATATATGTTATTTTTATATATTATTACACATATATACACATACATATCCATATTTTATCGGTGATGTCATGTTGAGAGTATGAGTGTTTTACTTACTGAGCTTTTTAAACTCACCCCCTTTTCCCAAACATCCTAGGTAGTTCGCCAATACAGCTGTAGCAGTATCATGATTTGATCCACATGCCACAGTCACTTTTCGGGTTGGTCCAGACATTTAGGACATTATTTTCATGTTTTTAAGTTTTGTGTTGTAAACCTTAATGTTGAAGATTTTATTCAGAGATTTGTTAAATTGTAATTTAAGAAGTATTATTTGTGCATATTTATTTGAATTGTATGACATGTAGAATATTGCTCAAACTAAGGAGATTCACAAATTTTTTTCTATAGTGGACCCGCTCTAGGGAGAGGGTCGTGACAAAATTCGATGGAGAACACAGATCCCACACTCATCCAACGAGAGTGAAAATAGATAACATGAAATCAATTAATCACAATGAAACTGGATAAATTTATGGTGCTGGCTTAAATTGATGATATTATAGTGATGCTGGTGGATTACAAATGTTTCGTTACTGTGTTATTGGCATTGATACTTTTGGGTTATAGAAGGAATGATGGTTGCTTCTGTTTGAGTGACGGTAAGGCTGTCTGATTTGCTGGTTCATGCATGTTGTTGCTGGACTCACTAATGCTACCGGATAATGAAATTACCTACAAGCACTAGCGACAACAAATTATATTCCCGGGGGGGTGTGAATTGGGTTATCGCCTATAAATGCGGAATTAATAAATCTTAACCGATTTTAGCTCTTATTACCAAATAAGCACTTAGGTTAATTTTCTCTATTTCAATTAATAACCTATATGAAAGTTTTCTATTCAATACACATAAATATAAATCAACTTGCAATAAGTAAAAGTTTAAGGATAGAGAAATACGACACATAAA
>SKCR01034037.1:0-32692 GCA_019454045.1 Zanthoxylum bungeanum
GGTTTTGAGTGAATGGAATATGTATTCTTTTTGTGGTATATTGGATGGAAACCCTGACATAAATTCCATAGCCGAATCCGAATGGACGGTAGTATGGTTTGCACTCGGGATACAACGCCCCGTACCACTTAAAAGATTCACATGTTTCATTTCACTCAAATTTGTATTTGAAGCATGATTAGATTGTTGTAATGTTGTTTTTACTTTCAAAGCATGTGAACTTAGATTTAGGCATGTATGTTGGGTAGACTTGGTTAAAATTATACAAATCCATTCATTACAAGTGACATAAGTAAGGGACCATTCCGAACCCAACGGTTTGAGGTCTTCCCTTGCGAGGGGTGAGTGCGGCCTTAAATCTTTGTCCCGGTTCACACCGGGTGGCGACTCCATGTTATTTCATATTTCTCAGCTAGGCCGCGAGCCTAGGACGGCGTCGCCCAGTTTCTGTGTCTACAGCTGGTATGGTATCTCGGCCCGGTATTGGTTTTTAAACTGGATTTGATAGTGGGCCTTGAGTCTCTGGTTTCGTGGTTGGCCCAGGGGTGAAATATATTGGTTTGACCCTTGGGTTCAAATTTGGCTCATACAGTTTGTCCCCTACTCTCCAAGTCTATGAGCCTCTGACTTGGAGAGTACATTTGCGCATGTCGAATGAAACGGGACACGGGTAGTTGTTTTACTGATCCTGGCATAGGTTCAAAGCTAATCCACACGATGTTTCGTCGTATGGACTGGGGAAAATCCATGATTTTCCTTGATTCATCATGAATCTATGGGGGATGTCCCCAATCGACTTTGAACCAGATGAAGGTTCAGGAATTGTATCACTTGACATGTCGTATGGACTGTGGGAAGTGTCTTCAATTGACTCGACGAGAGTCCATGGGGGATGTCCCTGGTCGACTGAACCAAATGAAGGTTCATGAGTTATTTTATTCGACATATCGTATGGACTGAGGGAAGTCCATATCTTCAATTTAATCGATGAGAGTCCATGTGGGATGTCCCCGGTCGACTGAATCAGATGAAGGTTCAGGAGTTATTTTATTCGACATGTCGTATGGACTGAGGGAAGTCCATATCTTCATTTGACTCGACACGAGTCAATGAGGGATATCCTCGGTCGAATGAACCAGATGAGGGTTCAGGAGTTATTTCACTCGACATGTCGTATGGACTAAGGGAAGTCCATATCTTCAATTGACTCGACGAGAGTCCATGGGTGATGTCTCTAGTCGACTGAACCAGATGAATCATGAGTTATTTTATTCGACATGTCGTATGGACTGAGGGTAGTCCAAGTCTTCAATTGACTCGATATGAGTCTACGGAGGATGTCCCCGGTCGACTGAACCAGATGAAGGTTCAGAAGATAATTCACACGACGATGTCGTATGGACTGTGGGAAGTCCATGTCTTCAATTGACTTGACGTGAGTCCATGGGGGATTTCCCCGGTCGACTAAACTAGATGAAGGTCATGATAATCCTCATACTACGGGTCAAAGGACCAGATGAGTCTTCAATGTCGTCTGGACTTGATGAAAGTCTATGAAGGTCTCCACTCCAATAGTCATGATGAAGGTCCAATGGATACTATGGTCGACTGGACCTGATGAATGTCTAGGAAGGTCTTCACTTCTCACTTTACAATCCTCACTCTATAGTCAGTGAGGGTCTTCATTCCTAATGACAAAGGCCAATGGGGGTCTTCATTCCTCATTCTACAGTCCTCACTCTACAAGACCTGACAATGGTCAGTGAGGGTTTTCATTCCTCATTCTACAAGACATGAAAAATGCCAATTGGGGTCTTCATTCCTTATTCTACAATCCTCACTCTACAGGACCTGACAATGGTTAGTGAGGGTTTTCATTCCTCATTCTACAATCCTCACTCTACAAGACCTGACAAAGGTTAGTGAGTGTTTTCATTCCTCATTCTACAAGACCATATATGTAGTGTCGAATGAGATCTTTAACGAGTGCCAAGCTTCACATGGTAATGTCGACTGAGATCCTTAACAAGTGTCAAACTTCACACGTGTAGTGTCGAATGGGACATCTTCCTCATACCGAGTCTCCATACATGTAGTGTCGAGTGGGATATCCTTGCCAAGTCTTCTTACATGCATGACATATGGAATGGAATCATCATTCCATACATGTAGTGTCGACTGAAATATCTGTAAAGTCTTCATACAAGTAGTGTCAAGTGAGATATCCTAATACCAAGTCTTCTTACATGCATGACGACTGGAATGTCATCACTCCAAGTCTAAATACATGTAGTGTCGACTGAAATATCTGCAAAGTCTTCATACAAGCTTTTCGACTGGAATATCATCACTCCATACATGTAGTGTCGAGTGGGATATCCTAATACCAAGTCTTCTTACATGCATGACGACTGGAATGTCATCACTCCAAGTCCTAATACATGTAGTGTCGACTGAAATATCTGCAAAGTCTTCATACAAGCATATCGACTGGATTATCATCACTCCATACATGTAGTGTCGAGTGGGATACTCAACAATTGCCAAGCCACATATTGTATTGTCGACTGAGACTCTAATAACAATTACCAAGCTATATGTTGTAATGTTGACTGGGACACTCATAACAATTATCAAGTTATATGTTGTAATGTCGACCGGGACACCCATAACAAGTCCCAAACTATAAATTGTAATGTCGATTGGGACACCCATCACAAGTCCCAAACTATAAATTGTAATGTCAACTATGACATCTATTACAAGTCCCAAGCCACACATTGATGTCGACTGGGATATTCTAAAAAGTGCAAGCCATATCTGGTAATGTCGACTGGGATGTCCACGCCAAGTCTTCATTAGAGTATAGTCTATTTTGACATCCTCCTCACGCCAAGTCTCCAAACATGTATTGTTGACTTAGGATGTCCACGCAAAGTCTTCATTCGGGTATTATCGACTGAGATATCGTCCTCATGCCAAGTATATCTCTTCATCGTATGGGGTGAATGCTAGGAAAAATTATTCCACTGAAGGGACGCGCCTTGTTCCTGATGAGGGTCTATGAGACTACGGTAGAATAGAGTCGAAGGTAATTCATTCATGTAATGTGAAGAATATAATTATCTTCTCATGTCGTCTGAAAGAGATGACTATCCAACCATGTAGTATGGAGTTGAAGGCAATCCATGCATGCCATATGGAGGAGATGAAAATCCTTTCAGTCGTCTGAATGTGGTAACAGTCCTTCAATGTCGTATGAAAATGATAGGGGTGAGCAACGGTTCCGGGTCTACCCGGAACCGGTTAAAACCGGACCGATTTTTCGGGTTTGGAACCGGAACCAGTTGTAATTGGGTAGGTTCCGGTTCCAAAAATGAAAGAACCGATTTTATCCGGGTAGGTTCCGGTTCCAAAATGATAGGAACCGGAACCAGACCATGGAACTGGAACCGATTAATTAACTCTGCCTTAAGTTCATTGTTTAAAGCTTGGAGCTTCAGTCTGTCAACCAGAAAATTTTGCAGTTGCTCAACAACAGTCTTATACTTGACGTTGATTACCGGATCGGATAGAGCCCCAACTTGAATGTTCATATGTGCTTCATCATCAACAGACCCATATGAATCTATTACAAGTTTCCTAAGATCACCATAGACAGTATGCAACATAACAGAAGCCGTTTCATTCTTCGGAGCAAATCATTGAACTTCTCATTCACTTCTTTGTATAAACTGTTAATCAGTTTTCATTAAAATATTTTAAAATAGGGTAATTCAGAACCGGACCGGAACCGGACCGGAACCGAATAATAGGGTACCCTGTTTAATTGGGTAGGTTCCGGTTCTATTTAGTGCGGAACCGAATTTTTCCGGGTAGGTTCCGGTTTCATGCGGAACCGGAACCGAAACGTTTTTGCTCACCCCTAGAAAATGATAACAATTCTTCTATGTAGCCAGATGGCCATCCACCTTATCGTATGAAGAATATGATAATCTTTCCATGTAGTCTGGAGTGGATGAAATTCCTAGAGAATACTTCTTGGTCGATTGGGTATGTTGGATGAATATGAGGGTATTCTTATGTCAAATGGAAAAAGTATATCGATTGGGTCTGATGATTTTTTATGTGGTCGATTGGAACATATGGGTTTCTCCCAAAGTTGTAGTTGTGTGAAGGTCATTTTCTTTTAAAGTGACCAATGAATACTTGTTTGGGAAGATATGATTTCCCCAAGGCGACAATAGGTGGCTTCTGGCCTTTCTTTTTGTCTAATTACATCAGGTGATATCTTATTGAGAAGTATTACTAGCACAACATTTATTATATCGCTTGGGATGATTCAAACTTCTTTCATTGTCATGGTTGGTGGAGCTTCCTCTCTTATCATCCTCCTACCTAATCTCAATGTGGGCCTGAGCCATTGCTTGATCCATTGTGTAGCATCGAATTTTAGTGAGCTTTTTGTAGAGTCCACTTTCTGAAAGTAATCCAATTCTGAATGCTTCCACTGCAGTAGGTTGATGGAGATCTGGGATTGTTATCATCTCTTTATTGAAGCGAGCCACGTAGCTTCGCAAGGGCTCCTCTCCCCGTTGCTGAATGGCATTGAGGTCATTTGTGGTCTTCTCAAGCTTGCAAGAACTTGCAAAATGCTCCACGAATTTGGCTGCTAGCTGTTGGTAAGACTCAATGGATCTAAATGGGAGATTGATTAACCAAGTGAGGACATGACCAACCAATGTTTCTCCAAATCCACTGCACATTCCAGCCTCCCATCGGTGGGGAGCCAAGCCTGTTGACATCATTTTATATTTATAGTAGACAACATGGTCGTCTGGGTCTGTGGATCCATCATACAACTTCATATCTGGTGGGCTGAACTTTCGTGGGAGTTCAATGGAAGTAATGGATCCCAAAAAGGGAGTATCTGAGATAGTGCCGGCTCAGATTTTTCTCACTGGTAGTCTGACACCAGGTAGGCTGGAGAGAAATGCATCTTTGAACTCCTGCATTTCCTTACGCATGGTGGAGGCAACTTGTTGTGCTTGGTCGGTTGGGGAGATATGTTGATTTCTTTATTGAATTGGTGGATGGTTGTCTGATGGCGGATTATCACTCGCCATATTATTGAATACCTATAGTAGATTGGTTGGGATTGTAGGATTGTTGGGATGGCCTGGAGTGTCCAGTCCTGATGTTGGGAGGTTGAAGAAATTTGCTCCAATTGCTTATGGAGGGTTATATACTTATATTGGAGCTTCGCATGACTTGATTCTCTTCTTCTAAGGCGTGTAATCGTTCTTGGAGTATGGTCAGCTGCGTTGTCAAAGGATCTGGAGTTTGCTAACTGCTAGAAGCCATGGTTGGGTGTGTTTTAGGAACCGTAGACTGAGAGATCTTTGCCTGCTATGAATCACTAGGCACCAAATTGTGGATGCTTGTTTTCGCCCGAGGTCCACAATCGAGAATTTGTAGTATGGGGGCACTAGCGATCTTGCAAAACAAAGGTAGAATGAGCGGGGAGTACTGCTCACCGGTGTGGTGGGTGCCGTAGGCACTCCGACGCCCAAGTCAGTAGTGTGGATAGGGCGGAAGTATGGAGAATAAGGCCTGAAGTTACCTCTATCTCAGTTTGTTTGCCGTGGGGGCAAAGTGTTTGATATTTCTCGAGTGATATGCTGTGGAATTATGTCATGTTGGATGCCTCTTCATGCCATGACCCTTCTCTTTTATAAGTCCTCTGATATGGCGTCATTTACCGTTCTCCTGTCCGTTGGGATTTCTGTAACTGTAGACTTAATGGTGGTGTTTATGACTATCTCAGTAATTGCTGATTTAATTAGTGAGGTTTATGAGTTTAGGCGTTTTCCCAACCTGGTTATTGATGAGCGATGGGCGATGGGCTTAGGGATGGCAAAATCCGGATCCGGACCCGGGTCTACCCGGTCCGAACCCGATTACCCGGATTCTTTTTTTTAATTTTAATTGTATTATTTTATTTTATATTGTATTTTGTCAATTTATTAATTTTATTTCAATTCTTTTAATTTTTTATTCTATTCTATTCTATTATATATATATATATATGCATAATATTTTTTTATTATAATATTTTTTTTTTCCAGACCGGGTCTACCCGGTCCGGACCCGCGTGATCCCGGATCACGCGGGTCTTAATTTTAAAGACCCGGGTCAGGATTTTTTAGTTCCGGACCCGGGTCGTCCAGGTCCATGCGGACCCGGGCCAGGTCTGGGTCTTGTTGCCATATCTAGATGGGCTGGTATGGTCTCTCAGCCCGGTATTGGTTTTTAAACTAGATTTGATAGTGGGCCTTAAGTCTCTGGTTTCGTGGTTGGCCCAGGGGTGAAATATCGGTTTGACCCTTGGGTCCAAATTTGGCCCATACATGGTCATGAAGAGGAACCAGAGGGAGTCTTCATATCGTCTCGACCAGATAAAGGTCTAGGTCTTGAGTCGGGCTAGACATGAGCCAATGGGGAATGTTCTCGTCGACTGGACCAGATGAAGATCAGTATAATCTCCAGCCGACTAGTCGTGAATGGGGAGTTTTCATGTCGTATGGACTAGATGAAGGTCCAAGTCTTTATATATGTTATATACCATTGCTGATTTATGAGGAATGTTATTCCCCCAAGTTATCATAGCCATTTCTTTTCAGATTGTCTCCAGTCTACCGGATCTCATAAAGCTCTTAAACTGGTCTCCACTTCACTAGACCTGATGAAGGTCCATAATTGTCCTCATTCTATTAGACTTGATGAAATTCGGAGGGAGTCCATGGTCGAATGGACCTGATGAAGGTCCATGAGTCTTCTCTCAACCGGACTTGATGAAAGTCCACTGGAGACTACACTTCTCTAGACCTGATGAACATCTGATGAAGCTGATAAGAGTCATGTAGGGTACGGTCGACTGGACCTAATGAAGATTCATGAAGATCCATGATGATTTTCATCCTTCACTCTACAAGACATGATAAAGATCCATAAGACTATGGTTGAATGGATTTAATAAAGGTCCATGACGGTCTTCACTCTTTACTCTACAAGACCTGATAAAGTTCCATGAGACAACGGTCGACTGGACCTGATGAAAGTCCAATGGCGACTGGACCTGATGAAGGTCCAAAAGTGTCTACGATCGACTGGACCTGATGAAGGTCCAAAAGTGTCTCCACTCTACTATACCTGATGAAGATACATGTGAGTCTATACTCAACCTGACCTGATGGAGGTACGATGGAGCCTACAGTCGACTGGACCTGATGAAGGTCCAAGAAAGTCTTCATTCCACTATACCTGATGAATGTACATGGGAGCCCACACTCCATCTGACCTGATGGAGGTACGCTGGAGTCTACAGTCGATTGAACCTGATGAAGGTCCAAGAAAGTCTTCATTCCATTATACCTGATGAAGGTACATGAGAGTCTACACTCCACCTGACCTGATGGAGGTAAGCGGGAGTCTACAGTCGATTGGACCTGATGAAGGTCTAATAAAGTCTTCATTCTACTATACTTGATGAAGGTACATGTGAGCCTACACTCCACTTAACCTGATGGAGGTGCGCGGGAGTCTACAGTCGATTGGACCTGATGAAGGTCCAAGAAAGTCTCCACTCAACTATATCTGATGAAGGTATATGTGAGTCTACATTCCACTCAACTATAGTGTATGAATGTATATATATATATATATGGAATGAAACGATATAATCTTTACTGTGAAAAGACTACACCCTTAGATTTAAAGGAAATGATATGTTCCTTAATGGGAAATAATATAACTCTTAAGATTGAAAGGACTCTATTGAGGGTTATGACCCTTAAAGAGTTACATTCATTGACATAATGATATCATTTCAAAGGCAACCCTTCATGCCTATAAAAATGAGTCATTGGGTTTATTTTAACTATCCTAAAAAATTCATTCATTGTTTCTTTCATTGTTAAATAGTCTAAGGTCTAGATAAATAGATAGAGTTTTCACTAATTTTCTTGTTCAAAATTCTTGATCAAAAGGAGTGTCTCTTAATCAAGAGGCAACCAAGTATTTTGAGAGAACGTTAACCAAAGAGATCCGTAATTGCACCGAGGCGGGACTAATAAGTTCTTAAAGACATAGATTTTTCTCGACTTGGTCTCAAGTATTCATCTTCTTCAACTTCCAGGTTTCTTCAATTCTCATACTTATGTTTAATTGATGATTTACAGGATTTATATTTAATGAATTTGTTTAAATAATGAATGTTATAATATGATTAATAACACATTCCGTTTAACAGGAATCGCTTCTACACTCAAATTTGAACGGTTCAAATAAAACTTAGGTTAAAAAAATGATACCAATTCATATCATGCATATATGTAAGCAAACTTTAAAAATCAAATGAATCAAATCTTTATTAAATTATACATTGCCCTTGTTTAAGCAACACACACGATAAGATGTTAATTATAATAAGTTTTCATGCAATAAAATTTTCAAAAAAAAGACATGGGAACCACAACATAGTTAATGAGATTTTTTTTTTTTTTTTTTTATCAATCATCAATATCTACACTTTTGGGTGGGAATTGAAGTTGCTGCATATTGTGTTTACATTGCATGCTAATTACTATATATGTACAATAATATGATATCTTTTTTAAAAATAATAATAATAATAACTTTTATTACAAATGTGAAAATAATAAATAAAGCAAAGATAAGAGTTATTGGCTTTATTTATTTTAATATTTTTATGGAAATGGACCACAAACATAAGACTCAAAAGTAGACCGGGCCGGCGGTTCGGTTCGGTTTCGAACCGGAACTGAACCGTCTTGTTCCGAACCGGAACCGAACCGTCCGGTTCCGGTTCCACACTAAAATGGAACCGGAACCGAACCGTTCGGTTCTGGTTCCGGTTCCATTCGGTTTTTTTTTTACTTTATTGAAAATAAAAGTTAAATTACAAATAATTACATTAAATTATTTTTTTTTGAAAATAATTACAAATAAAATTATGTAAATTACAAATTAGGTTAAATTATATTACATAATTACACTAAATTACAAATAAATTTTTATCTAAAAAATTAAAAAATATATTATTGTATAAATTCAAACTGGTTCCAACCGGAACCGTTGGAACCGTTCGGTTCCAACTGTTCCAATCGGTTCGGTTAAGGAATGAACCCTAACCGAACCGGTTAGGTTTCAGTAAGGTTCTGATTCCGAACCGGAACCTTGACCGGGTCTACTCAAAAGTGATAGTGGGATGTTATTGCTAGTCCAATCCAACGACTTCCACCGCAAAGTAATAGCTTAGATTTTTCTAAAACTTGGAAAATTTTGTCCCTTGTGATTTCAACTTAATTGTTATTAAATTATAATAAGACAAAAAATTTATAAATTTTTAAAAAATTGTGTGACATTTTCTTTCATGAATACGTCGTCGTTGCTATTAACTTGTTTCTCCATGCAATACCCACTTGCGGTAAATTTATAATTGGCTAATTAGCACCGTTACTTTTTTTAATTTTTTAATTAATCAAAATATTAGATAAACACTTTATTTTTTTCTTAGTAAATTTTTGATAAATAATGACACTTGATGTAGTTAATTTGCAAGACAAACTCGCTCATGATTCGACAAATTACTCACTAAGGAAAAGACGAGATGGTTATGATGAAAGTCAAATATGGTGAATGTCCCGTCAATGGGATTTTTTTAAAAGAAATTAATGATCGAATAAAAGAATAGAATTAACTTGAATTTTGGTATCTGGAAGAACATTTTTACTGACATACGACCCTTCGACTCTAAAGACTAGTCATTTAGATATATGAACCATACTGGTGAACATAATTTCGGGTCAAACTACGAACCGCATCGAACCGCACCGAACCGAACCGCACGGTTTGAAAAAATATTAAAAATGATTTTGAACCGCACCGAATCGAACCGCAAATTTCGGGTCGGTGTGCGGTTTTGACCCATGTCAAACCGCGAACCGCCCAAACCGCATATTTTGACTCGAAACGCGACCCGAACCGCTTAAACCGCCGACCCGCGTACAAATTAAATATTATTTTATATTTTTCTTCTTCTTTAACTATGAAAATTAAGATATTTAATGATCATATAACAATATGTAATGAATAAATGAAAATTATGTAATTTTTTCTTCAATTATAATGCGAAAACACACAAAATTTTCTTAAAAAATTTATAATCCAAACCGCCAACCCGAACCGCCCAAACCGCTAAACCGCCAACCCGAACCGCCGCGGTTTTCCTTATCAAATTTGCGGTTTCGTTTTCTAATTTCTCAAACCGCCAACCCGCGCGGTTTAAAGTAAAAAACGAAAAAACCGCCCCGAACCGCACCGCGAACACCCCTAATGAACCATAATTCTAAGTTCTAACAAAACACTGAGTAACAAGTAGAGTATCAATTTCATATCTTCATGTGGAGAACGAGGTGACCGGCTCTTCACCAACCATAGACCCACATTTTGGTCTCTTTGTATCATTGCAAGAACATATAAAAGCGGTGTCGTTTTCGAGGTGAGTCATTAGATTAGATGGTGGTTAAAGGAGTAGAAAGATAGCAAGCCCCCCCAATTAACTCCAAATACAAAAAAGCTTATCAACTGATCGATCGTTTTGCCAAAACGTGCCAAAGGCTGAGACATATTAGATTATTAGTTAGTTATGTGAGGACAATCTAGGGTTTTGAGTTTTATTTTTAGTGATATTTCAATCTTTTCAAATTTTAGATGGTAATAGGCTACTTATTCAATTATCTATTTTGGAAGTATATGTCGACACTCATGGGAATGCTTTTTACCACCATGGGAAGCAGGGGCGAAGTCAGAAAATTATTTAACGTGGATTTTATAATTTTGAAGGATTTAATTTATAAATTTGTGGTGATATTTTTATTATTTACTTAATATTAACAATTAAAATTTTTTAGGGAGTCTCCTGATTATGGATGGCAAAATCCGGATCCGGATCGGGTCCGATCGGATCCGGAAGCATTTTCGTTACCCGAATCTGTTTCCTGACCCGGGTAAATATACACGGGTCCGGACTCAGGTCTACCCGTTCTGGATAGTGGATCCGATACCCGGTTTATTTTTATTTTTTTTAATTGTATTATTTTATATTTATATTTGGATTTTGTCAATTTTATTAGTTTTATTTCAATTTTTTATATTTTTAATTATATTCTATTATATATATACACACATACATACATATTATTTTGTATTTTTCATTATATTTTAATTTATTATATTTTATTTTTATTTTTTTTTCGGACCCGTACGATCCCGGATCCGGATCCGGATTCGCCCGGATTCTAATTTTTAAGACCCGGGCCCGAATATTTTAATCCCAAATCCGAGTCTATCCGAACCCTGATCGGCCGAGTCCATGCGAATCCGAATCAGGTCCGGATCTGCTTGCCATCTCTACTCCTGACCTTTCTGATATACAAAATACTTCCTCATAAATGGAAGTGTTTGGTTAAATTGATACAACTTAAATAAAATCTTTAAATATTCATATAAAATTTTGATGTAGGACATTTTGCATAATTCAATTATCACATTTTCACTCATAATATATTGTTTTAGAGCATTCGATAAAATCTACAAAGATTGTGATTGCGTCATGTGCATTAATGCATTTTTATCCAATTTCACTAATTAAACCTTCAAATTTGCTTTTTATTTTTATTTTTTTTAGAAGCTTGTTGAGATTTTTATATTTTTATCTCATTGTCCGGTTTAAGTTCCGTTTATTTATTTCATATATAATATTTTTCTATAAAAAAAATTCAAGACTACCCATTTTTGAAATTTTGGGTTTTTAGAGTCTTAGGGGGTGTATTCAATTGAGATTTTAAAAGACTTTTTTGGATTAAATAAGTCTTGTGGTATTCAATTAAGATTTTTAAATAATCTAAAAAGTCTTGTGGTATTCCATTAAGACTATTAGGATTTTTTAAAGAGTGTATCCAAATCTAGTGATATTCAATCAGGATTTTAAACAAGTAATTGAAAGTCTTATGGTATTGAAGAACATAATTATTTTGAAGGATTTTTTTATATGTGTGATTTTGTGGGACTTTTTAGTGAAAATTATAAAATCAAACTCTATAAAAAATCCCACCCTAACCCATGAGACTTGTTATATAAGATTTTTTTGAGTGTTATCCTTCCTTTTCCTTTATCTAGGCGGGTAGGTTAGTCAAGGTAAGCGCATTCACAGATTCCGCATGAAAGAAAGGGGTAGCCCTGGTTCCGCTGAGTAAGGCAAAAACTCGTAGGTGGGACTCTTTCTTTCATTTGAGTAGTAGTTCCTTAGGAGAGCTTCGAAATAGAAGATGAACATACATGTTAGTTAGAAAATAGAAGACTTTTTTGGATTAAATAAGTCTTGTGGTATTCAATTAAGATTTTTAAATAATCTAAAAAGTCTTGTGGTATTCCATTAAGACTATTAGGATTTTTTAAAGAGTGTATCCAAATCCAGTGATATTCAATCAGGATTTTAAACAAGTAATTGAAAGTCTTATGGTATTGAAGAACATAATTATTTTGAAGGATTTTTTTATATGTGTAATTTTGTGGGACTTTTTAGTGAAAATTATAAAATCAAACTCTATAAAAAATCCCACCCTAACCCATGAGACTTTTTATATAAGATTTTTTTGAGTGTTAGAAAATAGAAGATGAACATACATGTTAGTTAGAAAATAGAAGATGAACATGCATGTTAGTTCTTTGTGAACAAATTATTTGCTTATTAGTAATTTCTTCTTTTTTCTTTCAAATAAAACAATATGACTTTCTTTTAAATGCATCTGGTAATGTCCTTTCTCCAACTATTTTTTTTAATGAATTTCATTTTCGAGGAGGAAAATTCTATCACATTTAAAAATAATTTCCTAAATTTTCTTTGAGGCCAACATAACTTCTTCATTCGGATAGATAATAATGTACAAAATGAATTTAGCACAACAAAAAAAAAATTTCCTCATTTTCTCGCTAATTTTTTACTTGTATTTTATTTATAAAAAAAAAAACCTCAAATTTAAGGAAAAAATTATTTATCAATTATTAAGATCATTGATGCCGAAGTGTTATCTTTTCTTCCTAGGTCAGAGAAATGACATTCTGTCATAGAAACTCATAAAATATTCCTAGGTCAAAGAAATGACATTCTGACATTTTGAACCAATTGACTTTCATTAACTTTTTTTATTTATGGTTTCATTCCATATAATATCGGTTCTAAAAAAAGAAAAAAAAACTATAATGATCCTTTCAAATCTTACAAATTCTTATGAAATAAGTCTTTTAAAATCTAATATGTAAAAAATCTTGATTAAAAGAAATCTCATAAAATCTTGTAAGTCGTTACATTCTTTAAATGTCTATTACAATCTTTAAATGTCTTTTAAAATCTACAAGACTTATTTATTAATAAATAGTCTTTTAAAATCTCAATTGAATACACCCCCCTTAGTATAAATAGATTACAAGACCATATATAGCTGGTTAATTTATCATCTTTAATGTCATTTGGCTTCGCCATATTTATCGTATGATGCTTTTAGAATAAATTATTTTAACTCATAAATTATCTTCTCCTCCTCTAATTTTTTTCTGTAAAAAAAAAAAAAAAAAAAAAAAAAAAAAAAAAAAAAAAAAACCTCAAAAATCTCCAAATGGGTAAATTTTATTTAATTAATAAGAAATTAACGCGTTTTATAAGGATGTGCATGGTGTCAAATCAGTGCAGCTAATATTATTTTACATATATTAATCTTGTCAGAATAAAATTAATGGCCTAATTTTTAAGCATATCTTAATTTGAAGTACGACTTTTTCTGTTATATATTTGAAATTTTCCAGTGACTTGAGTCCAATCCAAGAAAGTTGGAGAGAGAAAGAGACGATTTCTCGTTAGAAAAAGCTTTTTCTATTGAAGAGTTAGGCAACCAACAAAGAATTCCGCATGAGAAACAAAATTTTTCATTGAATAAATCGATAATTATCGGGGAAAATAAGGATTAAAATTGTGAAATTTATATTAAAAAAGTAAGAATTTTGTTTTACTTCAAACATACAATTAAGGCTCTGTTTGATATTGTGGTTTGTGGTTAATTTTGAAGGTCAAAATGTGTACACATGAAAATCTAAATAAATTGCAAATGTGTGTTTTTTTAAAACCTTAATATTAATTTAAAAAATGAAATTGTGAACAAAAAATTAGTTTTTTTCTATTTTGGGGAATTCAATGACTCATTTAATAGAAAAGAAAAAAAATAAAAGCATAATGATCTACAACTGGTAGTAATTTTGATTACAATAATATAATAAATAGAGATTTTCATCTAATACCTGACATGACAAGTTTATAATTAAATAAATGGAAATATTCTTATATATATATTTTTTGAAATTATTGGAAATACTACCATCAAACCATCTTTTCAGGGCTTAAGCGAAACATGTAAAACTCTCGACTGTCTTATGCTCTTATAAGAAACGCACTCTCTGGATTCAAACTCAAGACCTTAATATAAGATCTTGAATCATACACCACCAAATCACATCCCAACGGGACGAAATATTCTTATATATCATATATATTTTAATAAATTTGAAAAAAAAATATATATAATTTATATTGGGGCCAGGCCGGTTAGTCCCAAGGTCCTTCCACTCCTGGTCATGAACTAACTATGAAAGGCATGTATCCACAATTAAGAGAATGCCAATGATAATGTTTTTTAAAAAAATGGTGTGCTAATTGCAATCCAATAGTTATGTAGTAAAATCAATTTAGTTTCCAAAACTAAGTTGTAAATGTCTATCAAATATTTGAGGAGTTTTGACTTGAAATTGTAGCTGCTAAGCAACAATTACAGTATAAATATGTTTCTAATTAGTGAATTTGTTTTGTTAATGTGATCTCGTTTCACATTTTTGAATAAAATATAAACTTGTTAGTGAGAAGTGGTTATTGGATAAAAATATAATTATATTAATTAAATAATTATTATAAATTTATACATATGACACATAATTTTTAAAAATTCACGAGAATTAATAAGTACCGATCTAATTGAAGTCGTAATAAGTATATGTGATATTCATTTTTATTTAGTCTTTATAGGGTATTTTCCACATTGTATATAGAGAAAATGATGACCACTTCAAATTTTAATTTTAATTTTTTTTTTTTGGTGGGGGGGTTAATTAATTATCTTTTAATTTTCATCTTAAACAATAAGTTGTCAAACTGGAAGAGTTTTCATACAATAAAGCCAAAAAAATGTAAACCTAACGGAACGGGATCAGCAGCCACGCAACCAAAATTTTCAACAAAAATCATAATGACGTGAAATTTTCAATAACATGACGCTTTAATTTTGCCTATTTATACCACTCCATTTTCACTTCTTCAAAACACTAGCTGCCCCCTCTCAATTATTTAATCTCTCTTAATCAAATACTAATTACCCATTAATTAAAATTTAAACATGAAGAATTTTGAAGCAGCTGCAACAAAGACTAATGTTGCTACCAGCCGCGCTGGATCATCTCCTCCTCCGTCAGCTTCTTCTGCTCCTCTTATCATGAGCCCTTGTGCTGCATGCAAGATACTACGACGTCGTTGTGCTGACAAATGTGTTTTGGCTCCTTATTTTCCTCCCACTGAACCCGCTAAGTTCACTATTGCTCATCGTGTTTTCGGAGCCAGCAATATCATCAAGTTTCTTCAGGTAAATACTTAGATGCTTTCTTTTCAATTTTTCATACTTTGAGCACAATTATTTGAAACTAAAAGGGTTTATTTACATTTGGAGCAAATATATGCTCCAATCGAAATCAATGATGGATCGATTGGGCTATAATAGAGATACTGAAAAGATAAGGGGTTGATATAAATTTAGAAAATTTCACTGGAATCCCCTTATCTTTTCTGGATTTCTTTTGTAAGTGAAAGTGATAGGATTGTCAATTGTGTGATAATGAGAACACATAGGCAGCATATTTAGACAACCGGTGCCGTGGGATGCCGGCTAAATAAAGTAAAAAAGAAAAAGAAACTGACAAGTCTAAATCCATGTGCACTTTTGGAGGCGCATAAGCGCCACACATGGTGCAATATCAGCTTTAATTTTGAAAAGTAAAACATCAAATGAAGGAATCGAGGAAGATCCCGATGTACAACACTACAAGAAAACTGTCCGTAGCTAACTGAAACTAACGACGGAATAGCGACTGAAATATTTCATCCGTATACATAAAAAAACATATACATAATTTAGAATTTTTAATTGATTGACTTGGAATTGCAGGAACTTCCGGAATCTCAAAGAGCTGATGCTGTAAGCAGCATGGTGTACGAAGCAAGTGCAAGAATCAGAGACCCAGTTTACGGATGTGCAGGGGCGATTTGTCAGTTACAGAAGCAAGTGAATGAGCTGCAGGCACAGCTAGCAAAAGCACAAGCTGAAGTTGTGAACATGGAATGCCAGCAAGCAAATATTGTGGCCATGGTCTGCATGGAAATGGCCAAATCACAGCAACCCAATTCTCCCCAGTCAGTTGATAATTTTATTGCAAAACCAGAAAGCCCTGAAGCTCAAGCCAATCCCTGCAACTTTTTTGATGATAATAGCTTATCTGCAGGGTCGTTATGGGAGCCTACTCTTTGGACATGATATATGAGAAAACTTTTCAAAATTAATATTAATTAGTTGTTTAATTAGATATGAAATTTCTCCCAAGTCCCAAACCAATGGGAAGGAGGAGTTAATGGAAAACTTATTGCTAGCTAGATTAATAAAAATTTAACCTAATTAAGGTGGAGGAAATTAAAAGTATAGCAATTGATTGTTAAAGCTAGAGGAAGTTGAATAATAAATGAGGTATTTTCCCCCAGGAAAATGTACCCCTTTGGAGAAAAAGATGTTTAAATTTTTATTTTTTTAAAGTCTATTATTTTCTTATGTATTGGATATGTTCCGCTTAAATTCGAAACGAGTGATTTAACGGTGTGATTTTCAATTATTTAATTTCATGTATATCATTATCCTTTGTCAAATAAACTTTTGACCATCGCTTTCTTTTGGAATTTGCCTTGGAGACCATGATGATCCCTCAAAATATTAATCAATCTATGACTAATTAAAAAATAATAATACTGCCATAACGGTATTTAATTATATGCTTCACTTTTTAACAAATTATACTTGTAACAAATTTCCAAATTAAACTGAATTTTACTCCAAAATTATTGATTAAAAAACAACAATAAAAGCTTGTTAATTATAAAAATAACAATATACACACGTGACAAAAACATTGAATGAAAATGAGGGTAAACATTGAAAGTACTGGTTAATTTTCAAACAGATTGTGAAAATTAACACTTACAAAAGATACCCTCCTTACTTTATTAACAAGATTAACTATATTTTAATACTAAATTTATAATAGAATAATAATGAGATACTGTGAATTTTGAAATATTATATTTTATTATTAAATTTATGATAAAATAATTAATATTTGACAATTTTTATCAAAATTTTAGTTAACCGTTCTAATGTAACTTTAAGGTCCACCAATAAAGAAGTAATTAATAAGATGATATATTTTGTATAAAGTCAAGGAATAGAGAAGTAATAAGATGATATTTGTATAACGTTAATTGTAAAATATTATTTTACCATAAGTTTAATAATGAAATGTAATATTTTAAAATTTTCAAAACTTAATTATTATTTTATCATAAAATTTGTAATAAAATATAAATAACCCTTTTATTTAAGGTGTTATGTCACATAAGATAATCTTGTTACCTTTTATATATATTTAACGTGCACGTTGTGACGTTGGAAGAGCACATGCATCTTGATCTTTAATAAATCAACTCTGGCAAGTTATGATGGTTTTTAATTTTCCATTTTGTCTCTCTTAAACCGAAAATTATATTATGTGCCGGGTGTATATGTCTTCTCTCTCACAGCAGGCGGGCCCCACACAGCTGTGGAGCCCGCTTGCTGTGAGAGAGAAGACATATACACCCGGCACATGATATACCCCCCTCTTAAACGCGTTTTTGGCTTTATCAATTATGATTATTCATCTGAAGCAAAAAAAAAAAAAACAAAACTTGATTATTCGAGAAGTCACCTGCACCCCACGTGGTTTGGTTTCTTAAATAATAAGTCTACACTAATTACATGTTTCATGCCACCTGTCCGCGTTTGATTAGGACGCTTGTCTTCTCTTTTGTCTCTCGACAAAAAATTCTCGATCGACTCACCAACGTACTACAATTTTTTCTATAAGGTTTAAAAGATAACACATTTGTATTTCTTTTGACTCGATTTGTACCTATAATTAGGATTCATATTAATAAGTTTAAAAGTCAATTATAATCTTCTGATCAAAAGTCTGATGATGATCGCAGACCGAGAATTTCACGTTCAGTCTATAATTCAAATTTTATAGGATGAGAGCATTAACAATCAGATGAAGGTCCATCGAATGGATCAGATGAAGTGATACAAAACTTGTTATGGTAAAGATAAATTCGGTCCAAATCCCGTAAACCCTCAAAGAACTTGCTCTTAAAAACCCTAGGAGATTGCCTCAGATAAATCTTGCCAGCTAAATGACCCCACAAAGGATGCCAACCTTTGATGAGTCTTTGTTCAATCACTGAACTTTAGAATAAACACTTAATCCTTAAGATTGATATTCACGCACAAATTGCTTGTTTAAAAAAAAAAGATCGTAGTCCATTTTCTATTGAGAGTTTTGGCTTTAAATGGTTACATAATTAAACCATAATAAATGTCAAAAAGCCAAAAATAACCCTAAACTACTAATTACAACTAAAGCCCATAACTCCTAATTCCTAACCCATTGTGAAATCCGTAAATAAATAGAAATAAACTAACACAAATGATGAATACAACGTACATCCACTTTTTATTCCATATATGTAAATAAATAAATAATAATATAATGAAACTAATATGGTACTATGTGTCTTATAATTGGTACAAATGGTACATGGATTGGATCAATTATGCTCTGGACCAAATCTGGTGCTGCTAGGATCACATCATGAAGGTTTAGGAGAGTCTTCAAGGTCAACTGAACCAGATGAAAGTCTTCAGTCGATTGGATCTTTAGTGTCAGTTGGAATTCTAGCGTCACTTGGAATCTCTATGTCGTTGTCATCATATCAATTGGACCTACTATGTCGACTGAAATCACCGTATCGAATGGATCAGGTGAAAGTCCTTATACGTCGGCCGTAGCAAATGAAGGTCTTCTCATATCGTCTGGAGTAGATAAAACTCTATTAAATCGATTAAGAGATATGAGCTGTTTCATAAGTCGATTAGACCAAGTGAATGACATTAATGTATGTCGAATGGCACAAGTGGTTGGAACATGTAAAGGTCAAGTTATTTCCTAGCGATGGACAGTTTGTTCCTAAGGTCGAAGTGTCCCCAAGCGACAGCGAAGTTATCCGCGACTCTTCATCTTCTGGGCTTAGTATTTTTTGGGTATTTAAATTTTAGAACTACTCCTCGTATTTTTTTTTTTTTTAAATAAAATAAAAATTGACTAGAAATATCTCTACATGTATATTGTTATTTTTTGTTAATGTAAAATTTTATCTTTTTAGATTACTTTTTTTTTTAAAAAAAAGAGTATTGTTTACACTTTCCATTTAGCATTCCAGCCTCCATACTTCCAAGTGGGTGTTATTCATTTATTGAAAGATTAATAGGGAGATCAATAATTTTACAAGTTATAAAACTGATAATCCAATAAATAAATCACATTAGCACTTAATGGATGAGAATTTTTCTTGTCCAGTTCCGGTCCAACGGAATTCGGCCTGTCCAGTTTATGACGGGGTTTATGATATATTTTTATGTCCTGATTTAAAAAATATGGGACTAAAAAATGTCATGAAATTTTTAGTGGGATGCAATATGAAATTTTAATAGGGTGAGACGAGATTTTAACGGGATGAACGAAATTTTAATGGTATGGAACGGAGTTTTAACAAGACGGGACAATATGATTAATTTGGCCCGAAAAAATATGAGACGAGACTATGATGATTTTTATCCCGATTTTATATATATATATATATATATATATATATATATATACAAGACATGACTGAGATTGACAAATCACAACTTTAAAAAGAAAACTATACTTTTTAATTAGGATAATTAAGTGTTCATTTTGTTATAAGAATAATTAAAAGCTTTTATCATAAAAAAATAATATCTAATGCTAACATAATTAATGCTACAAATATTTTCATCATTTTTCGAAATGATAATAATTGAGAATTGATGTTTGACACAGAAGAACGAAGGGGAATTAAGCCTTGAATCATTATCTTCTTGATCACTACGTGTATATTTGTATGTCAATTTTTTAAAAAAACAAAAGATAAAAAATTGTGATGATTTTCATGAATTAATGTATTATTAGGTTTTAAATTCAAATAATGTGAAATAATAATGCAAAATTTTCAAGTCAAAAAATAACTGAGATAAATAGAAACATCATACATACATATACATGAAAATCATATTTACTTGCAACAAAATGAGGTTCATTTAACGTGGAAAAGTAATGATTTATTTAAAATCCGTGGCCTAATCTATAGAAACATCATTGTGATATTAATTCCATATGTGGATTTAGGTTGGTGCATGCACCCGTATAACCTATATATGCAAAGTTGTTTCATTTAGTGATTAATCCTTTTTTTTTTTTTTAAAAAAGTGATTAATCATTTATCCCTAATCAATTTTCGATGTTTGGATTTATTTTTTTTAAATGAGACTCAATTGTACACTTTAGGTATTGGTGGGAGGAAAACTTATTTATATTAGGGGTGAACACAATTCGGGTCAAACCGCGAACCGCACCGCACCGAACCGAACCGCGCGGTTTGAAAAAATATTAAAAATAATTTTGAACCGCACCGAATCGAACCGTAAATTTCGGGTCGGTGTGCGGTTTTGACCCATGTCAAACCGCAAACCGCCCAAACCACATATTTTGACTCGAACCGCGACCCGAACCACCTAAACCGCCGACCCGCGTACAAATTAAATATTATTTTATATTTTTCTTATTCTTTAACTATGAAAATTAAGATATTTAATGATCATATAACAATATGTAATGAATAAATGAAAATTATGTAATTTTTTCTTCAATTATAATGTGAAAACACACAAAATTTTCTTTAAAAAATTTATAATCCAAACCGCCGACCCGAACCTCCCAAACCGCTAAACCGCCAACCCGAACCGCCGCGGTTTTCCTTATCAAATTTGCGGTTTCGTTTTCTAATTTCCCAAACCGCCAACCCGCGCGGTTTGAAGTAAAAAACGAAAAAACCGCCCCGAACCGCACCGTGAACACCCCTAATTTATATTGAGAGTCACATAATATATATATATATATAATATATATATATAATATATATTATAAAGCACAATGGTGTGGGAGGAAAGAGAATGCAACCAATGGTTAGAATTAAGAGAGATAATGTATCAAAATGCTATATTTATGTGGCTTAATTGGCGGCTCAGATCATTTCATTATAATCTAATGGCTGATAAAGATTCATTCCATTATAGAATCTCTATAAAAATGGAAAATGAAAACTACCAAATAAATTAAAGAATAAAATCATTTATTAAATGGAAAATGAAAACTATCAAATAAATTAAGAATAAAATCATTTATTAAATGGAAAATGAAAACTACCAAATAAATTAAAGAGTAAAATCATTTAATTAAAAAATAAAATCATTTAATTATAGAATATCTCTGAAAATAACAAACAAATTAAATAACATAATCTTAATCTCTCTATAAATTCTATAACATCGTGTCGTAGTCACGGACAATATCTATTATATATATATATATAATGATTTTGAGTTTACTCATGATATCGTCAAGTCATGTAGTTTGATGGCATCATGGGTGAATTCAAAATGTCTATATGAACTTCATTTACTGATATACAAGGGCTTATGTCTCACTCTTAATATAATAAATACGCTCACTAAGGTCTAAAATAGACAATTGAACATTATTTAATAGACCTATAAAGAAAAAATATTAATAATTATAACCGAAAGGTTTTCAAATAGATTTATTTGGTTTGCCACCAAAATTTGAATCTGGAAAAAAATAATAATCAAGGGTTAAAATATTAATGTAAGATTAACCAACATCTATTTTTTTTTTTTTTTTTATATAAAAGTCACCAAAATAATAAAATAGTGATTATGATGATATTAAGTTCAGAAGTTGTCCTCAGGTTACAATGCAAAAAAAATAACCGCAGGTTACATGCTTAACACGACTGTATTATGATTCCCTTTTAATAAAAAATTATCTCCTAATTAAATTTATCTTCCATAATTAATTGTACAGAGCCAAAATCTCTTTATCATACAGAAGTTTTTGGACTAATTTTCTTCTGCTAAGTGATGGAGATGTGTAGCTGTAAATTTGTTCAATTAAAAATTTCAAGTGTGTAAATTTGTTCAATTAAAAATTTCAAGCGTGTAATATGCGATTAGTCAAGATCAACTTATTCCAACAATAAATGTCCCCAATGAGTGTGGCTTGATGGTGTAAGATTCAGGATCTAACATTGAGATCTTATGTTCGAATTTAGAGAGTGTATTTTTTGAAAGAATATTGGACAGTCGGAGATTTTATCTGCTCTGCTTAAGCTCGGAAAAAATGATTTGACGGCAGGATTTCCAACGATTTCGAAAAAAAAAACTAATTCCAATAATGGTAGAACATGGACTAGTATATTATATTTTTGTAGTTAATATGGAATTATGTGTATTATTGGGCATAAGGTATTAGGTTGAACTTAAAAATAAAATGTCACCTAATCGAAATAATTGATGAGATTTTTTGATAAGATATATATATATATATATATATATATATTGATTTGATGATAATGATAGAATCCCAACTTTGGGTGAGTATAAAACAAGTAAACGAAAATAAAATGAACAAGACAATTAATCATCATTTCTAGCTTAATTACAAAGGAATCCAAAGGCTTATAATTCAATTATTTTGGTTAATATTGGAATGAAGATACTTTCATTCCTTTTAAAAAATCATTTTTGTAGATTTTTAATTCCCAATTTCATTATCCGCGTTCAAATATTAACATAAAAACTATACTAATTAATTTATTTAGGGAAATTATCAATCATAATTTTAAAAATTGACACATTATAAAAAAATATATAAATCTTAAATTTTTATGCATGGTATACCCAAAAATTACAAAATATATCAAATTTATACTAAAATTGGATATAAATTGAAACATGTGTCAAATATTAGACATACATCTGATACAAAATAGTTAAACTCCTGAAACGAAAATCACCCGTCAATAATTCTCCCTTATTTAGTTTTGTCATTTTTAATAAATATGTCTAATCTAAAAGAAAAACTAGACGTTTTACATCACTTGGGTAGCCATCCATTTTTTTTCCTTTCCAAATTCAAACTCGATCACCACATAGAGGTTTCATTTCCAATGAGAAACAAGACGTTGTTATTGAAAATACAAATGCAAAAGCATAAACACTTTCATACAAGTATTAATTAGCCATTAGGTAGCAACTTGTTATATTTATTTTTGGGAAATACTAACGAGTATCATAAGGACACTCATTAAGAAATTATTTTTTTAAAAAAAAATTGATGGGAAAAATAAAATAAAATAATTATTATTTTTTTATTTTTCATAAAAATGATGTCAAAATTTTCCTAAAATGAATTTTTAATGAATATCTTAAGGAGACTCATTAACATGACCCTTTATTTTATTTTATTTTCCAATTTGCTAATCAATAGCGCAGTCTTTTGAACTTTTTCTCATTGTAGCCAAAATTGGGGGATCTTGTTATAAATAAAGTAAATAAAATTGGCATTATAAAATAATAATAATAATAATAAATAAATAAATAAAAAGAGCAACAACGCTCGTGCGCCGCTAATTTATGAGACATTTTTATGAAGTGGGGTTGCTTTTTTGGACATCTTTTATCTTTACGCGTAAAATTATGATATTGTATTAATGATGCCACATTATCTATACAAAATAAATTGTGATTGATTAAAGTGTTTCTCAATTAATTAAAAATTATAATTTTTAGAATTACATAAATTCACTTTTTTAAATTGGTTAATTGTTCGATTTGAGAGCTTAAATTTCTATTGTGAAATCGCACAACCGTATGAATGAATTACAATTGTATAGAGAGAAAATAAAAGAGAAAAAGATGTAGAGATTTAAATGGTTCAATAATGTGTCTAGCGACTAAAAATTTTACTACAATAAAATTAGGGTTATATCGCTCTAGGTGGTTCCGATCTTATCTACAATCCATATGTTCCAATAATTAATTAATCAATTTATATAATATTAAATATGAGTAATTTTTTAACAGATCCACTTCATTTTTTACTTGCACTTGATTAAAAAAAAAAGAAGGTAAATTCTGGTTTAGTCTCCATATTTTTAAAAATATTTCAAAATATCCATGTAGTTAATTATGTTATAATTAAAAATTATTTTTTTAACTTTTAATGTATAAATAATACACGTCAGATCTTATTCAACACTACTATAAGATATTTGGGGAAAAAACTTCTAACTATATCAGAAATAACAGTAGGAGTGTCTTGAAATATTTTTTAAAATATAGAGAATAAATTGATATTTAACACAAAATATAAGGATTAAATGAATATTTAATCCGTCAAAAAATAACCTTGGATGCGTGATTTTTCTGAGGCATTTCCAAGTCTCAGGAATGGAAAATTCATGCAGAAATTTTTGAAATTAAGATTTGTAAATCACTATTTGTTATCTACCCACATCTAGAAACGCTGAAAATATTTTTACAAGTCAACTAAAACAGTCCGATGGAAGAGGGAAAAAAAAAACTAAAAGATAAAATAAGAATTAGACCATATTTAGATACGCTATATTTGGATTGATGGAATGAGATGATTTGTAATGAAATAAAATGAAACGAAGAGTAACGGATCATAATTTTATTTGGAAAAAAAATGAGAGGTTTGTAATGTAATATTCCAAAATATTATTTGGTGAACAAAAAGTAATGGAATATAATATGATTAAATATGTTTTAAAGATAATTGTTTCATTTTATATTCTAAAATAAAAAAAAGATAGATATTTTAATATTATTTTTGTAATAGGTAAATTTATTTTCACATGTATTTTTTAAAAGTTATGTTCCATCATCAACCTCTTGATTTAAGCGGCTCATTTTCAGAGACTCAATACTTTTTTTTATTATACTTCATTCTATTCCCATCTATCCCCTTTTATATATCAATCCAAATAATAAATTTTAAATATTTTAAATTATATTTCAATCTCTTTTATCTCCTTTTTATTAATCCAAACATGAACTTAGCCCTAGTTTAATATAATTAATATGAACAAGTTAATAACAATGCATGATTTCACGTTTCTACGAGGAAATGTGTTATCAACGTCCCCAAGGGGTGTGACTTGGTGGTGTAGAGTACAGGATCTCACCTTGAGGTTCTGAGTTCGAATCCAGGGGGTGCACTTCTTGTAAGAGCCTAGGACAGCCGGTGGTTTTACCTGCGCCGCGGCCCAGAATGGGTGGTTTGGTGGCGGGGTTCCCAACGTTCAAAAAAAAAAAAAAAGTGTTATCAACCATCGAATCAAATTAATTATTAACTCTTTACTCTAGAGGATTATACTGTATTCAGTATTAGGAAGAGGGCTACCAAACCACCCAGAAGACCAGAACTACTTAATCAATGAGTAATTGGTAATTTGTATCAAAACTGTGATTATTATTCGACACTAATTATCTTGAATAACTATTGCACGCTTTTTTTTTTTTGAAATATTGGAAACTCCGTCGTCAAACTACTTCATCCGGGCTTAAGTGTAGTAGGTAAAACCTCCGACTATCCCGAACTCTTATAAGAAAAAATACATCTCATAGACTCGAACATATGACATGTCTGTCAACTAAATCATAAACTATTTACCATTATAGGCTTATAGCACACTTAATAATTCTATATTTTGCCCCCAAGGGGTGTGGCTTGGTGGTGAAGGGTCCAGAATATCACCTTGAGGTTCTGGGTTCGAATCCAGGGGGTGCAACTTCTTGTAAGAGCCTGGGGCAACCGGGGGTTTTACCTGCGCCGCGGCCCATAATGGGTGGTTTGGTGGCGGGGTTTCCAACGATTTCAAAAATAATTGTTATCTAAAATCATCATATATAACTAAAAGGTTCAATAATTGTTATTTTGTTTACATCGATGATTAATGTCGATTGTTTTATATGATTAACCATGCTTTCAATGAGAAAAAAAATCAATATGAATATAGATTTTATATGCAAGACTATATATTATATTTGGTACTAAAATTCTACCATAAACACCTAAGGGTATATGAATTAATCTTCAAAACAGTCAGATGGTCCAAGTAAAATATGGATTTGTTAGGTGATATAACAAGGAAAAAATATCACATTAAAATATGAAAAAACGAACTGATTGGTACGAATTTGTATATATCAAATCCATCTACATTCATAAAATAAAAAATAAAAATGAAAATGAAATTTGTCAATTATCCATTGCGGGTTTTATTTATCATTATTAAATTAATGACACGTAAAATTATAAAATACTAAACCCATATTTGGACCCGACATATTTTCAATAGGTTCCTAAATTCCAAATACTTACATGGAGTAAAAATAAAATCCGATCGGACTTAAAATTTTAAACAAAGGAAACAAATATCTACAAAATGGCCTAATCTAAAAGGGGAAAAGGAGTAGGCATATTGGAGAATATTCGATGCAGATATTCATCGAATTTATCAAATTTATCAATTTATTAAACACCCGAACTCGCTCATTATCTATTAAAAGACATTAAATCCTATCAATTTTGAGCAGATACAAACGAGGTTTCCATAGAAAAATTGCTCTGGAATTGACACTTCGATGTAATCCTTTTAAGTTTGAAACTTTGATACATATAACAACTATTTTTGTCAGTTGGAATCAAATCAATAATGTTTTTATTTCTAATGCTAAGAGTTGAATGCCAGCGTGTAGTGTGTTGTATGCATTCGGAAAAATATGAGACATTAAATGAGTGATATGCATTCCACACAAGCACCATGGATTTGAAAAATATGTAGCATTTTTATTTTTTTAATAGTTTTAATTTATTAATAATAAATATTATCGACTGATAGATACGTAAAAAAATTGTGATAAAATATGGTCTAAAATAAAACTTACCCCTATCACACACAAAATATTACAATATAATGATATATCATGTTATATATATACTAATCTAAAAATATATTACAACGTATGTATTTGTACAATTTTTTGTCAATACGCATGTAAGGTTCAAACCTCTTGAGATACAGTCCCAGAAATGGGTGTTTGATTCGAAGAAAATGCCTCCAAGGGGCACAAGCACACAAATTGCAGTTTTAAAGATTACAGTTTAATTTGCTCACTTGAGTCTTCATTTTGTTTCCTTTTATTTTCCTTTCTACACTTTTTTTTTTTTGATTACAATACAAATCTACAGATATATAATCTGAAATCTACTGGAATATTAAATACAAACATTGAAGTACATCCAGAATTCAACGTCTACTAGAGACGAAACATCAACTCCCACTCAAATATGGGGAGAAATCTACCACTCTCAAATTGAGAGAAATAAATTTTGACTCCCTGCCACTGCAGGGAGTCGAACTTGTGCTCTCCCATTGGGGAGAGCACAAGTCCACCACTGGGCCAAGAGCCCAGTGGCTCCTTTCTACACTTGAACCTTTTATATTGCATGATTTCACCAAATGCTCGAGCAATTTCGTTGTCTTCATCCCACAAAGCCCCCACGTTCTCTGCGTACATGTAACTGTTGGATCATGCGAACAACCGCCGGATCATGTGTGCAACCGTTGGGTAACTTGCTAGATCGTGGGGGTTACCACCAGTTTGTATAAGAACTGTCGAATATATCTCGTAACTGGCCAACCGTTTTGGAAGTGTTTCATTCTTCATTCATGAGTCTTTACCCATTCCTTGAATCGTCCTTAATTAAGTCTTTCTGAGCCGAATCCTTCTTCGTCCTGACGTCATCCTTTTTCATCCTTAGATACATCATCCATTTTCGTCTTTTCTCGGCCCATTCGTCGTAGGGAGATTTATTTCGGTTAACAGTATGCAAAAATATATATATAAAAAAATTACTAAATAAATGATAGTTATATTTAATCAAACGACATATGTCATAAACTTATTTGTTGGTACTATCAAGTCATCTATATCTTCATAGCAGTGGCATTAAGAATAGGGTGTTCATACACAAGTCCGATGCCGATCCCATAATATCTCGTCTTTTCTTAAAAAATATTATAATAAAATTTGTAACATATGAAAAAAAATAGACATCCCCAAGATAAATTCATGCCTCCATTATTATATATTTATATCAAAGAATTACTCCTACTAAAAAGATTCGAACTTTCCACTTTTATAATGAGAGAGGTGTTTTTACTTGGTAATATTTTATTTTATTTGATTAAAAAAAAAAAAAAACTCAAAAAGTGGTCACAAATATTAAATATGGGCTTACTAGCAGCCCATGGGCGGGCCTTTGGTCGTGCCAGATGTGCCTCTTTAATTACAAGGTAAGTTGACAAGTTATTTTCGGTGTCTATTTTAAAGGGGTAAAATGGTCATTGTAATATTTCCTGAGCAAATAAAATAAAATATTTTAAAAAAATGACATTTGTTATTCTGGTAGTATTTCTTTTTGTATTTGATAATTTTTTTTTTTTTTTTTTTTGGTTATAAAGAAAATTGTTAATCCATGAGGAATGATAAAATCCCACTCCATTATGGCTCTCTTTGATATCTTGATTAAAAAAAGTAAATGAACAAACATGTGGTTGATAAGTAATGATATATGATTTTGTAATATGTTAATATAATAATTATAGAAATTTTTTTCTTATGTCGAATAAAAAAAAATTTAACTTTTACAAAATTTTATTTAAAAAAAAATTATGATTAGTTATCGTGATTTTTTTTTTATCAAACATTTATATTTTCATTAAATTAAAGTCTTATAATCTCAGAACAGGTCAAATCAGATGGCCATAGTAATAGAATTATCATCACCCTTAGCCGATCTTATTTGATATGTGGGGATGATAATTATCTCTACACATAAGCGTATGATTATATAATACACTACAGTTTATGAGGAGCAAAGATGAAGGGGGAGTCCTATAGAATGAGTCGCACTGAAATAACTTTGGGCTTGTGTAGGTAGTATTATGGGCCGGAGGCCCAAGTGCATGTGATAAAAACAAAATATGGGTCCGTTTTGGCAATAATTAATTTTGGGTAAATTAAGAGAATACCTTATTAGCAATATGACTACAAAATATTGCTAAATATTAATCATATATTCCCATGAAAGAATGCTTGACATAAGATTAAAAAAATAAAAAAGGCACAACTCGACATTCATCCAAATTTAATCGAACCCGACAAAAACATTTTTAATAAATAAAATGGATACTATCTCTCAACCCCCTCGTAATTGGTGAAAATACATATTACCAGACAATGTCACTGCAACACCTCAAGTTTGTATTTAATGCAAATAACCATAATATTATTAATACTAAGAGATTCCGTTAAATATTTTTGAGAAAATATAATATTGCCTCATGTTTATTTTATATTGTGAATGAAAATTATCTCTGCACCACATATAGATTAATAAATTATTTATACATCACTTATGGTTTAGCAAATTATTTCATTTTAAATTAATAAATATATTTTTAATTCTAATACATGTATTATAACTAAAATTTCAAGGCCAATTTAGATTTCCACTACAAAATTTAATTTAATTTTTAGCATTATAATATATTGAAAGTTAATTTTTTCCGAAACTTGTCCATGTTTTTGTCGTCATTAGTGTTGGGTCGGTTCAAGCATATTGGCATATCCATACAAATAAAGATAAAAATATCATTTTGAACGAGTATTAAATAATACTTGGTATATTTTTATGTCTTTTTTATAACAATGATAACATATACTTTCATATAACTGGAGGTTGTGTATAAATTAATTGTTAAATTAAAGATGATGGAAATATAATTTTCTTTCAAAATATAAATTAAATAATCTAATTTGATATAATTATCGTTATGAGAAAATTAGTGTGGCTACATGTACTTATACTAGTTTAGAGGTGGTGTATAGAATGTAATCCCTATATTTCCGCTGGAAGTCGGCCATTAATATCCTTCCCATTCTGTCCCTCACAAAATTACAACTACCACCAAACCTAATAGAACCACCGGGCCACGTCAGCAAGAAGAGACTACAATGGCCACCACCAGCGATTTCGCTGACGCGGCGGACGATCTCCACTTACTACTCGACTTACAGCGCGTCGAGCTAACGGCCGCCGATACCCTGGAATCCGACCTCGATTTCGCCTTCCATCTTCAACTCCATGAAGCCATCTCCGATTCTCTCGCTCATCACCCCTCCCCATCCACGTCATCACCACCACCACCACCACCACCACCACAACAACAACACGGCGCCGTTTCTCCCACCTTCGCGTCCATCCAAACCGAAGAACTCTTGAAGATGGACCGCGAACTAGCCGACAGGAAGCAAGCGAAACTGGAAATGCAAAAGGCGAGGGAAGATCTCCTCCGTACGATCCACGATCACAATTTCGCCAAGGAACTGGCGGAAATCCCCGACGACGAGTGGGAGGAGTTCGGCGACAATTTCGAGAAGCCTCTCTGCGCGAGTGGTCGTGGTGATGATGAATACTTATTCAAGGTTTATTCGAAAGGAATGGTGATTGAAGAATTGGTCAATGGAGAGAAAGTTTCGTTGGCTGGAATTGGTGTGGCGGTATGTGATCAAATGGATAATTTGTTATTCGAGATGAAGAAGCCGTTGATTGAGAGTGGATTGAACAAGAACGCCGCTGAGACTAAGGCTTTGATCGAAGCACTCAATGCTGCTGTTTCGCTGGAGCTTACTCGCATTAGGGTTATTACCGATTTCTTTCCGCTGTTCCAATTTGTGAGTCATTCATTTTGTTATACTGATGCTAAATTTTCTATGATTGGTCGTATAATCGTGCTTATTAGATGCCTTTTACGCAAAATCTTTAACGGAAGGGATAAGAGGATTAGTGGAACTAACACATTTTGTTTGACAGACGAACAATTGATGGAATTACGAATGGGGTTTATTAGATTTATTGAACTTATTTTTTTATTACTGAAATCGAATCATTCCTAACCTGTGTGTTTTGAATATAGGGCTTGCTTATAATTGTTGTGCTTCAACTTATACTTTGTTTGGTATTTGCTTAAGTGCTTGGTAGACATTTCCGACTTCCTTTGGAAGCTAAGCTCATTTTGCCCATATTTGTTTGATGAAAAAGTTTATCTTAGCTACTAATTTCCCTTTTTTCAACTTTAAAAGCCATTATACCAAACTTGTTCGCTTTTACTTGTTAGATAGTGCTTCTATTTCACAAAAGCTGTGGCTTTAGAAGCCACATCACCACAATCCGAGAGCCTTAGTTTTTAAACCACTTCAGTTAAAGTTGTTTAGTAAAAGCCCACTTTTACTTGACTGCAAACTTAAAGTTGTGTAGTAAAAGCCCACTTTTACTTGACTGCAAACTTATAGTTGACAATTGGTGATATGATTTCACGACATATGCGAATTAAAAGACACAAAGTAAATAAATTATATAATTTTTTTTTTTTTGTGTATCCAAGTAATGGAGAGAAATTTTCTAATCAATAGAATAAATCATTATAAGCTTATCATACTTGTATAGCTTATAAAATAAAAATATAAAATTATTTGCATTGTGCTTGATTGTACACGTGTCCTGAATGCTTTTCACTTTGTTGAAGTCGTGTGAGGACTACCTCGACTACTGCTTTTAAACAGATAGGATAATGAAGATCATTATTTAATTTTCTCCATGCGTTGCGTTTTATTTGGATTGAATCCTTGTGAAGATCCATGATCCAAATCATTGGAAAATCTGAAGAAATTACATGCATTTCAGAAACTTTTCTTTTTCATGGAGCATCTATTTTGATAGGGCTTGTTTTGTTACTTATAATTCTGATTACATTGTTTCCTCAGTTCACTTATTCCGTCTGACCATGTCAATTTATAAGTGTGTAATCAATCTTAGTTTTCGGATGCTCTCTCGAGAAGCTCTTCTTATGCTGACGTAATGTTCAGTTAGCTAATGTCAAAATTCTTCATCATTAATATGTTGGGCATTGCATTTTGTTAAAATGCTGGATTTACTTTTATTATTGTTATATTCTACTTGTAATTCCCCGGTTTGTATTTACAATCATTCCAATGATATGAAGATT
>SKCR01034038.1:0-32713 GCA_019454045.1 Zanthoxylum bungeanum
GGAACAAAACTGAGCCAAACCAGTGAGCTTGGACTGCACACTGCCGAACCAGTGAAGGAGGACAGCAATTCGTTTTTGTTGCCTCGTTTGCCTCCGCGTCGCTCAACCGATCGATGTGAGTATTCTGCGACTTCGTCGATGTATTCGCACTTCATTTTTCATGCTTGTTTATGATCTTGGGAACTTAATAGAAACCAACATCTGGATCGTTGATGAGATCATTAATTCTTTAGCCTGTGCTATAGCCTAGCTCAGCTGCTAACATAACTACTCTAATCTAATTAGATTTATTATCCACCCAAATGGCTTCTATTGCTGCCTCAGCTGCAGCAATAACCCGCTTATGTTTTTTATTCGGCAACAGTATCTTGCTTGGAAGATTTCCAGCTCACTGTTCCGTTATTCAAACATTGTAGTACCTTTGCTATGACTTATAATCATTTTTATCGGTTAGGAAACTTGCAGAGGTGATCCCAGTCACTTCAAGTTCTCATTCTCCATAGTATAAGACAGCATCCTTAGTTCATCTAAGATACTAAAGGATGTTCTTAACATCAATCCAGTGAATATCACATGGATTGGCCTGATTGTGACTTCATATGCTCAAAGCGTAGGAGACACCAGGTCGCGCACATTTATTTCAATGTACGAGTTCTCAGAGAGTGATAACAACTTTTAGATCTATCCTAGTAGATCTTTATTCCTAGACTAAAGGTTGTTTCTCCCAAGAATTCTATGGAGAATTTTCATGAAAGCCAAGCTTTCACCGATTGTTTTATAGGAATATCATTTCCAAGAAATGACATATCATCATTTTTAGGACAATCATTGTCAGTGCGCTCCCGCTAACCTCCTTATATACACAAGAATCATTTTCGTTTTGAATTAAATCATATACCATTATAATATATCAAGACGATAATTCCAAGAACGATATGCTTGCTTCAATCCATACATGGATCGTATAACCTGCAAACCTTGTTTGCTAGTTATGGTACGAAAAAACCGTCAGGATGTTGTAAACATCCTCCAAAGGGTTTCCGTTAAGGAAAGCGGTTTTGGCATTTTGCTGTCATATTTCATAAATGAAACATGCAGCATTAGCAAGCATTATCCAAATGGATTTAACCATGGCAACAAGTAAAAGGTTTCGTTGTAATCGACACAATTTTGAAAATGATACATTTTCGCTACAAGCCTAGCTTAATACGTTGGTATGTTGCCTTCCATGTATGTCTTTCTTAAAGACTTATATAGTACCAATAGGCACAATGCCTTTCGGTACATCAACTAGTGTCCAAACATAGTTGGTATACATGGGATCCATTTCGGATATTATGGCACTTTGACATAATAGAGAGTCGATACCTTGTATCACTTCCTCATACGTAGTCAGTTCGTCTTCCTCAATAAGATTGACATCTATATGAGGTGAGATCAGAAACCCATACCCCAGGTTGTATATGCGCGGTTCAAGTATTTTCATCATGGTCGAATCGTGACATTTTTAATACTTTAGCCGATCTGTTTATCTATTTCATATCGAAACTATAAAAGTTTCCGATTTGTGTTTCAAAAGAAACACATAACCATAACGCGATGCCACATCCGTAAAGGTCACGAAACATTCATATCCAAATCTAGCCTAGCTAGACATGGGCCCACTTACGTCACTATGAACGAGGGATAACAGATCGATGGCACTTACACTTTTACCAAGTAAAAGGTGTTTTAGGCACTTTGCCCAATAAACCAGATTCATAGACATTACTTGAATAGAATCAAATACGTCATAGTACCCACTCTTCAAAAGTGTGGATATACGAGTCTTTTTAATTGTGTCCTAGACAACAATGCCACATATAAGTCTCAACTGATTATTTCAGTTTGAGCTATTTGTTTGTCATGTTATACGTTTGAGATTCATTTATATTCAAAATATAAATATTGTTATTCACATCTAATTCGTTTATCTCAATATCATCTTTATAAAATAAAACACTTTAGTGTTCTAGAATATAAAGGTATATCCGCAACATATTATACTCTGATATAGAGATAATGTTTCTAGTCAAACTAGTTACATTGTAACAGTTTCCTAATTTAAGTACACACCCGAAGGGTAGTTACTAAACTTAGGTTTCTACGGTTAAAACAACGACTCTCGTCCCGTTTTCAATTCGTAGGTAAATCTCAACTGAAGTCAGTATCCTTCTCATCAGCAGATTCTGCACACCAGTACGTATATTTATATACCACTTTTAGTATCTAAAATCCAATTTTAATACTAGTAATGAACATATTTATGACAAACATATTTGAAGTCGGAGCCTTGCATCGTCTTCAATTCTTTCATGTCTGCCTTGTCCATACGGCAGTCACGCTTCAGTGACCCCGTTTGCCACAGTTTAGGCAGACATCTTGGGATATGTCCTTATCTTCCCAGAAGATTATAATGACTTTGCCTTTGCCCCTTTTCCACACACCAGAAGCCTTTGGCCAAGCCTTGGCCTTCTGGGATGTCGAAGTAAGATGCGCCTTGCGCTTCTTGCCTTATTGCAAACTTTGGCTTTGTCTCATTGAGTATAGCCATTAACTCTCCACGAGTTTACTATTGCAATTTAGTACTTCTAAGATCTAAGAATAGATCTATGAAGATCCTTCAATTTCATTATCAAACTATAAGGATCTAATCCTTAGTTCTGATTAAGAAATTAAGGAGTCTATTTGGCAAGCTTAATAGATTAAGCACTAAAGTTATCATCACATGAATATTCCAAATATCATGTTCTACTATTTGCTCAACTCCGGGCTTAGGCTCGAGACGTCACTTTATCAAATAAAGTAACTTCTCGGTTTCCAGGACTATCCTGAGATTTTATTCCCAATTTGAAAATTAAAGTCGTTTAAATACATTTTCACCCAGGATTATGTTTTAAACATTTATCTTTCAATTATCTTGATTCCAATAGTCTAACTATTTAATCAACGATTTTAGGTACTATTCATCATAATGATTACTATAGTCCAACTATATAATCAACTATAATTTAAATTAGTTAACTTCAATTATATTGATTACTATAATCCATTTATAAAATCAACTATTAATTGAAATTAGTTAATTCAAATATATTGATTACTATAATCCAATTATATAATCAACTATAAATGAAATAGTTTGAATACAGTCCAACTGTTTTATTTAAAACAACATTAAATATTAGTCCAACTAATACATTAATTATTTGACGAAAAATTTGAAATGAGCGTGTATGGCAAGTAACTAAACGAATATTGCAAATTTAATACTTGCCTCCCACTATTTTTCGGCGAGCCTCTAACCCTCTATGGAGTACTCGGGAAACCTTATTTCCTAGTGGGCTAGGATCCCGTTAAATAACACACAATCTTGACTTTGGCCAACAAATTGTATGATAATTAACTAGGTAGATCTCTAAGATCGATTGGATCCCATACAATTCCTAGATCCAGTAGGTGGACATCCCAGTCTGAAACATATATCCCATATATGCCAATATATCCAATATATTGCCTAACCTTTTTCCTCTGAATCAACTAAGCCTTGGCTTTGGCACAACAAACTTAGTGATCCCAGTTAAGCGGAACCCATTGACCTTGGAAAGCTTCGTAATCTATGTCGATGGACAAGAAGTGATATTGAATTTGGCCAACAAATCACAACTTCGATAAGACATCGATATGGAACAAATCCTTCATGATTCAAACACATCCGCGACGGACGAAGGTCTTGACTTTGGCCAACAAACCAATGCAAGTCTTGGATCTTGAGTAAGAATCACTCAATGGAAGGAAAAACGCTTAATATGTTTTGAGGGTTTTCGCGTAGTTGGCAACCAATTTATTATCTTTGTTAAGGTCTCATCATCATACACCCTTAAGCATGCATTCTAAACACATAATAAGGCGCGTAAGTAAATATAATAATGATATGCGGATGGATACTTAAACACATTGTTCCTAGAACAAATCTCTCCATTTCCTCTCTCCCGGTAGCACAAGTATTACTTCTACCCGATTACATAACACTTCTAAAGAAACCTCATTTTCATTGAGGGGAATAGGTGAGAAGAGAAATACACAGAGTCAAGAGGTAATAGGCTGGACACGCAGGTCCAATTTAATAAATTTTAAATTTATCACAACAATTTCCAAAATTGCTCTCACCCATCTAATATCCATCCAATATATATTATTCATACATCGCATCCATGTATTCACACAAAGCATGTTATCAATCAATCTAATCCAATTAATTAATCTGAAAATTAATGACCATCCAATGTTCAAACAACGATTTGATTTTGCACGAGTCCAACTCGTTTTACGAATAAGTACTCAAAGTACGAATTCTTGAATTAAATTAAACTACAACATTAAATCCAATTAATTTGCATTTAATACTAATTCTTTATTTAATTCCAAATTAAATATTTACACTTTTTAATGTCCCTTTACGACTTAGATTTTAAATCTAATCGTTACGGGTCTCAAAGCCCAATTAACATCCAATGTCAATTTAATTAAAGTCCAATGGGCTTTTAATTAATTTCTTAAGGCATGGAATTTTGGTCAATATGGGTCAAACCCAAATACCAAAGCCCATTTAAGGAATCACCCTTATTTGCCAAGAAACCAATTTAGGCCCATTAGACCCAATTAAAATTAAAGGTCCATTAAGTCATAATTGGACTTTATGGATATGGTTTTGGGCCCAATTGGATCCAACCAATTAGCCTAAACCAAACTTGGGCCAACCAAGCCCATTAAACCCAATTACAACTTTAAAGGCCCAATTCCAAATTTAAGCCCAATTAATTTAATTTCAAAATTCTAAATTTCATAATTAAATTAACCAAAGTGTATGCCATAATTAATTAACCAAATTAACATTTCCAAAATACTAATTCACTCAATTAATTATGCTCATTATCATCAACATATGTCCAACACATTTGAATCAAAAAATCACATCATTTTCAAGCTTCAATGTCACGGCATTATGGGGATTTCTTTGTCCGATTCGGTTTTAATCCAATTAAATACTAAATCAACATTACCCAATTGTTTCAAGTCATCCAATGATGAAAGAAACAAAAAATACCATGAGTTAGGGCAACTCAACCATTCGGCCAAGCCAATGGATTTGGGGAAAATTTGTCCAACCAATTTTCATCAAATTGACAATGCATAACACTATGTTATCATAATTTAAGCATAATCAAACAATCAATTTCACTCAAACATGCTCAAATCAATTTTGCCCAAATTTTACCCTAATTTCATTTCATGCTCAAAATGGCTCAAGATACCATTGTTGCGTTTCTATTAAGTCCCAAGATCAATTTCAAGCAAGAAATCATGTATGTGAATACTCGTAAAAGCATAATGGAATCATACTTACAACGATCGGTTTTTGCGACGCGAGGAACATCAAAATCTTCAAGCTTTTCCTTCCTTGAAGTCACGGCTTTGGGCTGATTTTTCTGCTCCAATTTCGGTCCAAGCACTAAGCATTCGAATGGTGATTCCAAGCTCACAAGTTGGTTTCCCTATCACCTTCGTAAGACCCCGAATGTGTGCTAGCACCTTGGAAAATTTGCCGAAATCTTCTTTTGCTTCTTCTTCAAGTCTCGGCAGTAGCAGAAAAATGAAGAGGAAAAAGGCCCTTAGCCGAGAGAGTTTGAAGAGAGAGGAGAGAAAATGTGTTAAGTGTGTTGGTTAATTGATTTCCAAAATCAATTAAAACATATACCAAATTTTCACTTTCAAAAAGTCAAGGCATTAAAGCCAACCAACTACCATCATCAATCACTCATGACAAGTTGTCAAATCACTTAAAGTGACTATACATCACATCAATCGATTGACTAGTGATTTGAAGCTTGATGTGACTTGCGGGACACACTTGAATTCGAAATGCGAGTGCGCCCGCAAATACTCCCGGGCTCGGGTTCGCTAATTCTGAATTAACGAATTTTCCGTTGCGACGTAATTAAATAAGAACCGCGCAAGTCGGATGAAACTATCAAAAGATTCGTATTTAAGTTTTCTGACTCTCTCCGCTTTGAGCATATGGATTGTGACTCCATATGCTCAAAGCGTATGAGACACCAGGTCGCATACATTTATTTCAATGTACGAGTTCTTGGAGAGTGATAACAACTTTTAGATATATCCCAGTAGATCTTTATTCCTAGAATAAAGGTTGTTTCTCCCAAGAATTCTATGGAGAATTTTCATGAAAGCCAAGCTTTCACCGATTGTTTTATGGGAATATCATTTCCAAGAAATGACATATCATCATTTTTAGGATAACCACTGTCAGTGCGCTCCCGCTAACCTCCTTATATACACAAGAATCATTTTCGTTTTGAATTAAATCATATACCATTATGATTACATCAAGACGATAATTCCAAGAACGATATGCTTGCTTCAATCTATACATGGATCATATAACCTGCAAACCTTGTTTTCTAGTTATGGTACGACAAAACCGTCAGGATGTTGTAAACATCCTCCAAAGGGTTTCCGTTAAGGAAAGGGGTTTTGGCATTTAGCTGCCATATTTCATAAATGAAACATGCAGCATTAGGAAGCATTATCCAAATGGATTTAACCATGGCAACAAGTAAAAGGTTTCGTTGTAATCGACACAATGTTGAAAATGATACCTTTTCGCTACAAGCCTAGCTTAGTACGTTGATATGTTGCCTTCCATGTATGTATTCCTTGAAGACTTATATAGTACCAATAGGCACAATGCCTTTCGGTACATCAACCAGTGTCCAAACATAGTTGGTATACATGGGATCCATTTCGGATATTATGGCACTTTGCCATAATAAGGGAGTCGATACCTTGTATCACTTCCTCATACGTAGTCAGTTCGTCTTCCTTAATAAGATTGACATCTATATGAGGTGAGATCAGAAACCCATACCCCAGGTTGCGACGTAATTAAATAATTATGCCTAGCAAAATTACTATTCACGTTGCTAACGAATTAATTCTAAATTAACTCGTTCGCCTGAATTAAAATCTAATTTTAATTCCGCGTCGAAATCCAATTTCGTATAATATATCGAATATATTATTTTATCGATTAATTCCAAATTAATCGTTCTCTCTCTTTTAAATAATATTTTATCCCAGATAAAATATCTCCATAATTAATCCCAGATTAATTTTCTCTCTCATCTAATAAATCCCAAATTAATAAAGTACGAGTCATACGTCATCGGTGAATCTTCGGGAAGCGACCCGTGAGATCCCCGTATATGTTGGCAGTAAATCCGGTCGTCGGACTATCTGAACATGTACGTACCTAGAACTACATTTTTACCGATTTACAAGACATGGTTGACTTCTAGCAAAGTACCGTGCCTACCCAATTCTCCAGAAATATTCTTACTGGAATATGTGATCTATATCAGGCGTAGTATACGTAGTATTGTGTATTTCGATCCAGCATCGGATGTCACGTGCAAGGCCTGAAGCTGGAATTGTGTCTGCCCCGTACGAAGCACATATCAGATTTCTGGTAACTAGCCTCTATAATCGGATAATCATGACCTAGTCATATTATCCCGATGACCGTAGTACATAAGAGCACCAGTTCCGTATCCTACGTGATCATTATCTCCACTATGACTGGAGTGATACTTCCATCTCGACATCACACCCAATACACTACGATTCTCAATATACCCAGAAGAGGCGTACACAGAACCGGTTAAAGCCCTGGACGACCAAAACCAAAGTATATTGATTGTCGCAAGCATTAGCGGTGCAAGTCTCAGGTTAAGACCAAATACACCTACCCTGATTCGGACTTCCATAGACACATAATTATACTACCAATGGAATTCCGAGGGGTCTATCCAGAGCGAAGCTGTTTCCGTACCATCGGTAAACACAACCTCCTATTACACTTGCATGAGTATCCTATACCCAAATATATGAGAACTATGCCGTTATGCTCCCACAACGCGCATAAGTGTAATACTAGTTTATTCCGCATTATCGATGTCCAATCTCGATAATACTACGACTAGGGATATTTAATGATTAAACCTTCGTGGATTGATACTGTCTCATATCATCTCAATCCGGAACTAATCATATGGAAATTTCATCATTTATACATCTTGGTAATCTAATTACAAATGATTAAAGGGCAATTTCCTTTGTCACATAGTTAATTTGTACAACAACACCATGATCTGTACAAATAGTGATGCTATGGGCCATAACTGTCCAACATCCCTTACTTATGTAACATGTAATGAATGGATTTGTGCAATAATCTAACCAAGTCTACGCAACATATACGCAAGATAACCTACATCTGAGTTCGCATACAACCTATATCTAAGTTTGCATTTGACCTATATCTAAGTTTGCATGCATAAAAGTAAATCGACATAACGGTAGGCACACAATTTCATAAACATGTTAAATTGATAAATACGGAAATATAAACAATAAACGGAAATTAAATGTGAAATAATAAAAGACTAATAATGCGAAATAAATGTGGAACAATAAATATGTGACCAAAGAACTTGGCCGTTTTCAATATAGGACTTTGCATACCCGGTTGGACGTATTCCACGTCCAACCGAGCATGCCGTTTCCAAGACGACAAAATAAAATATAACAAAGGGTGCCCTCAGGTCTTACCTTTTAAGTCACTTCTCGGGAGTGTGTTGGGACGTCGCCGGAAGGGTTAATGCTCCGCAACTCCTCCGGTTCACAGGTTCAATGTTTTCCGGTTCTGGCTGGTGGAAAGTATTTTGCAAGAAATTTGGTGGCTAAAGTGTTCCAAGTTGTGATGGAACCTGCTGGTAGTGAATGTAGCCAAGATTTAGCTCTGTCCTTCAAGGAGTATGGGAAAACACGCAGTCTCATTGCTTCTTCAGCTTCTCGGTTGTAATTGAAAGTGCCGCAAACTTCCAGGAAGTTTCTGATGTGGGCATTAGGATCTTCAGTTGCATTCCCCCCAAACTGAAATGACTGCTCAATCATCTGAATGCATGTCTTGATGTCACCTGCATTTGCTGGTAAGGGAGGAAGTACAATACATGAAATGAGTCTGTCAACCATCGGAATGGTTCTGTCTCGAATGGGTATTGGTGGTGGAACTTCCAAAGGTTCAGGTTCCATGTTGACTAAAGCTTCTTGGCCTTCTCGCATTTCCCTTCTCAACTGTTTGATGGTTCTTTCAATTTCTGGGTCAATCGGTCAGAGTTCAAAGCTTCTGGTTCGTCTCATGTAGTTTATGAGAACCTGAACACAAGAAAACAAAAACAATAAGTAAAAAGAAAATTAGATACAAGTAAAGGTATCTAACCTTAAAACTAATAGTGAAAGATAAATAAGTCCCCGACAACGGCGCCAAAAACTTGACCGGCGTAAACACACATGTATAACGCAAACGCACGTATCGTTCAAGTAGTATAAAAAATATCGATCCCACGAGGACTTAATACCTAAGCTATTGATTTTATGAGGTCAAATGATTACTAGTATCTAATAGGTTGTTTGATTGATTTGAAATGGTGACGATTCTAAATTTAAAAACAAGTAAATAAAATTGTTCGAAAGTAGGTTTTAAGAAAATTCAATATTAAAAACTATCTAGGGTTGTGATTTCTTCCAATATCATTTTAAAGATGAAGTGGTTAATTTATAGTTGGGTAATATATTGATTTATTAACTTGGAACACTAAATTATGTGAAAGCCTCTGTCGATGGTCAGACACAAATACCCAGTTTAACCCAATTGAACCATATGTCTATGTCAACCAAATTATCTAGATTCATTAAGTTTAAGTTCCAATTATGGCTACCCCCACCCGACAGGTGTATGTCTATCCTGTAAAGAAATCTATTAAAGGGTTATCTATCCTCAAGGAAGATCGTGGGCTATTAAATCTAAAGTTGAAACCTAAAATCCCTATGTCTAGTTCATTTTAAATTTACTAGATCAAATTTATTAGTGGCCAGTTAATAAAAAGCATTAAGATTAAGACTCAATAAATAAATCTTTATATTACCAAATCTATAATCTAACCCCTTATAAACCGGTGATATTAAAAGTCATCACAACCCCAGATAACTAATTTAGTTACAACACATAACTAGGGCTAGTAAAAACTTGAAAATAAAAGACATAAAGTAAAAATTCGGTAAAGTAAATACTGAAAAGTAAATTACAATAAAATAAAATGCTAAGGTAAAATGAATTACTTTTTCTACTACTAATTTAGATATCTCCCATAATATAATATATAAACTTGTGATAACATTACCCACCAGCCATATACGCGGTATCCTGATTAAATCAAATTAAGTCCAACCAGCCATTAAGGCGGAACCAAAATAAACCTGCCATATAGGCGGTAAGAAAATTTAATTACCAACCGACCAATCTGGCGGTATCCTTGATTAGTCAGGTTTAAACCAGATTAAAATGAATTACCAACCGAACAATCTGGCGGTATCCTTTTTAAGCCAATATTTTAAATAATGAATATATTATATTTAAGGGAGATTAATCTAAATAGCAATAGTAAAAGAATTACCTTTCACCCTAGCTAGGGAAGTTACCTCCTCATGGTGAATAGTAAAAACTGTAAAAAGTAAAGAAAGTAAATTACTATTATTACAAAATGTAATTAAAATTTTAATTACAAAACTAAAATTAAAAGAAACAAGATATAAGACTCCCTATTTACATCAAAGAAATGAGAGAGAATGGTACAACTGAAATTGAAATCTCGAACTCAATTTACAGGCCTCAGTGGGCTCTGGGAGTCGCGATGCTGGAACAGTTAGGCGTGGCTTGCTAAGGGCTTGACACGTGGTAATTCGGATAAGAAGATAAGGCGACATGTGGCGAGGCGGCTAACAACTCAATTATTATGCTGACGTGGCGCTGACGTGGCGATGACGACTGTCGGCACCATAGGATTGCGACACGTGGCACTTCATGATTGGCTGATGATGACGTGGAGTGACACGTGGCATGTTGACTTGGTCAACGGATGATGTGGACGCTGACGTGGAGTGACACGTGGCACACGTGGCAATGGTGATTGTCGGCACCGTAGGATGATGACACGTGGCACGACGCACTTTAGCAAATTGGCTGTGATGGTGACACGTGGCACGGTGCACGTTAGCAAAGTCAAAGATTTCCAATTCTGACCCGTTGACCCGATGAAAGTTAGGCGTCGCGACGCGCCGAAATTACCGAAATGCCCCTTTTTCCAATTTTCATTATTTTGCTCCAAATCACCTCCAGAATGTCCTGAAACTTTATTTATCTACAAAATAACACAAAACACATCAAAATATTCACAAAGCTCAAGAAACTATACAAAATATTAGGTTAAATGAGTGTGAAATAGTGATAGATTTACCACTCATCACACCCCCATAACATTTTGCTAGTCTTAGAGCAAAACACAAAATAAAATAACTAAGCCACTTTCCTAGGGATCACAGTTGCATTTAGCGTATGCAACAAGCCTTTAAACCCCTAGGTGTCCCTAGTGGACGAGTTGTAGTCTCGTGAGGGTTTACAACAATGATACCCACAAACATTTTACAAAAGTAAAAAGGTAGTGAAACTAATGCATATAAAAGCAAAAAGACAAGCGAAAAGAGAATAAAGAAGTTAGTGACTAATCAGGTGAAACTTCTACTCCAATTTACTAGTTGTTTTGTTTCTTTCTAAATTACTGAATAAGTAAATTCTCCGATTATATTTACCATTCTTCATATACACAACCAACAAAATATTAAACAACTCATTTTTTCCCACAACAATCATAAATGCAGTTGATAAGAGAGTAATATTTTTGTCCTAAAGTTTTATCAGAATTCACACCTTTTTGTAGCAATGGAATAATTTTTCTGATTTTTTCTTTGATTTTTGATTTTTTTTTTTTTATTTATATACAATATCTTCCATCTATGTAGCGAGTGTTGGATCGGTGGCTCCCAAACCTGTTGGCTTTAGGGCACAAGGTGTTAAGACACCCCTACGGACTTAATTACTCAGACTTCAGATATATATATTTTTGCAGCATCTTTAATCCATGTAGCGAGCTTTGGGCCAATGTCTCCCAAACCAGTTGGCTTTAGGGCACTAGGTGTTAAAACACACTTACAGACTTAATAACTCGGATCTCATATGTTTTTTTTTTACTCCATTCCTTTTTGAGATGCTTTCTCCAATTAAAATAAAGCACTGAATATTACAAACTTTTCAATTTTAGCTCATGTCCGTATGTTACTATGCATGTTGATATTACCTGCCAACTGAGCATACGAAGATCCATTTTAGTCAGTATTATGGAGAATTCACAAATTAAATAATTTAAAATGAAATAAACAAAAATTAACTTGTTTCGAAAATGGGTTTGAGATACGTATCAGGAGTGAAATCTCCTTACTCAGCTATCTCTTACCAATTTCATATTTTTTAGTCAAAATAAAAACACAAAAAACGCAAAATATTTTTGTAATTTTTGAAAATTTTTAAATTTTTTTGTATTTTTCGAAAAATTTTGGATTAAAAATAAAAACAACACACAACTAAAAACAAGATACTAATCAACTAATTCTCTCCCCCAAACCTAATTGAGACATTGTCCCCAATGTCTTAAATAGTAGAAGAAGAGTTTAGAAGATAGTACCTGGTTAGCTGAAATTCTACAGGAAATTAAAGGTTAAGATCCAGATTAATCCTACGCCTCTTACCACGATCGTCCTCGGACCAATTTATCTTTGAAAGGATAGGGTCAACTTGTGGTTCATAGGCTAAGAGTTGGTCTATTAGATCCGGAGCAGTTCTGGCAGTGAAGAGGAGTTCTTTCATAGGTTTTGACACAAACCCATTTCTCTGAGCATCATGAAGAAACACACAAAGAAAATCATAAATTCCTTCAACGTTGTACAATCCAAGCGGTTTTTGGTGTATGTTAAGGTTCACCCAAGATAACACTATAAAAATTTCATCCAATGTACCTAAGCCACCTGGCAAAGCAATAAAAGCATAAACACAATTAATCATTTCTACCAGTCGTTCAGACATACCTGGCACAATTAGCTCATCTCCGTTTGATGGTTCAATAAGATTTGCCTCTGCCAAGGGTTTTGGGATGATTCCCAAAATGTGACTGCCTCCTTCCTGTACGGCCTTTGAAACGATCCCCATTAGTCCAAGATTACCTCCGCCATATACTAAGTGAATATTCCTTGCAGCTAAGACTCGACCCAATTCATGTGCTACCTCTACGTATTGTGGTTTAGTACCAACACTACTACCGCAAAACACACAGATGTTTTCAACTCGTCTTCTTGAAGTGGCTTCCATGTTTTACTCTGGATGTCTTCAAAAATGCAATGATGAGTTGAATTTATAACACCTGAAAAGGGTGTGTAAAATAATAGCACTAGTATCTGCCAAATGACAATTATTAGTTAAACAGTAAAATAAATCGTGATAGACAAAAAGGTCTGGATCCTGTCGGAGAAAATAAAAGAAAACAACAAAACAAATCACAATTATTAGGAAAAGACAAAGAGATATAATATTTACAAGAAAAGTAGCGGCTTGATTGACGTCTATGCGTCAGGGACAAGCTTCCCATCCAATTTTCTTATAAATTGGCAAACATGGTCTTTTGTAGTCAGATTCCCAAGACTTAACTGTTGTCTTTCTTTTTGAAATTGTGTATGTGATTTGCGAAAGGCTATGTGAACATATCTACTAGGATGTGTCTCAAGAGTCGAAAATATATCATCTAAAGACTCCTTACTCAAGCCATCCCTAATGAATTTAATTTTATCTTCACGATTATCAGACACCATTCCTAAAGAACGACAATGAGTATTGCAATTCCAGCGTGCACATTTGTAACAAACACCCATTTTCTTAGCTCTACGCTTCTTTGCATAGGTGCTTCTTCCAAAACCAGGCAGATGTGAAATAAAAGATTCAGAAGACTCACCTGCCAATCGGACCCGTGCTTCAATTACCCAACGAATATCATTAGGAACACCATGTATTGTCAGTAACCTCATCCGTTCCAAGCGAGCTTTGTAGACTTTCATCAGAGATTTTTGAGGGAGAGAAGGCAATTGCTTGTGAAGATTTGCGAGAGCTTCTTCCATCTTGAAATGTATTAATCTGCAAAAACTAAACAACCAAATTAAATCACACCAAATCACAATATATAAAAAAATTGAATGGGTTGCCTCCCTGCGAGCGCTAAGTTTAAAGTCGTCACCTAGACTTGACTTCTCGATCGTTAGGCTGGATCTGAAAGTGTGACACTTTCTTTTTGTTGCTCAAATGATTCTCCCCAGTAGTGTTTGACACGCTGACTGTTAACCTTGAATGTGTTGTTGGTATTGGGATCCAGTAACTCAATAGCTCCATAAGGAAAAACCTGAGTGATCACAAAAGGACCTGACCACCTAGATTTCAATTTTCCAGGGAAAAGTTTCAACCTCGAGTTATATAACAACACCTACTGCCTTGGTTCCAACTGTCTGTGCACTATTTTTCGGTCATGCCATTTCTTTGTCTTTTCTTTGTATAATTTGGCATTCTCATAAGCCTGTAGACGAAACTCCTCCAATTCGTTGAGTTGATGAAGTCGTTTCTCTCCTGCAGCTTGTGAATCAAGATTCAACTTCTTCAGTGCCCAGTATGCCTTGTGTTCAAGCTCAACTGGCAGATGACATGCTTTCCCAAACACCAATCGATATGGGGACATACCAATGTGTGTCTTGTAAGCTGTTCGGTAGGCCCATAATGCATCATCTAGTTTTGTTGACCAATCCCTCCTTGTTGATCCAACGGTTCTCTATAGGATTCTATTGATCTCCATGTTTGAAACCTCAACCTGTCCATTTGAATGTGGATGGTAAGCAGTGGCAACCTTGTGAGTAACTCCATATTTGGATAGGAGTGCATCGAAGTATCTGTTGCAGAAATGTGAGCCACCATCGCTGATGATTGCACAAGGTGTTCCGAACCGAGTGAAAATGTTATTTTTAAGGAATTTGATCACCACTTTTGAATCATTGGATGGCAGTGCAATTGCTTCGACCCATTTGGAGACTTAGTCTACATCAACCAGGATGTACAGGTTTCCGAATGATGGAACAAAGGGTCCCATGAAATCTATACCCCACACATCGAATATTTCCACTTCTAGAATGTTTTGCAACTGTCATTCGTTTCTCCTGGAAATATTTCCCGTTCTCTAGCACCTGTCACATTGAAAAGCAAAAAGATAAACATCTTTAAAAAGAGTGGGCCAGAACAAACTTGATTGTAGGACTTTGGCTGCAGTTTTGTTTCCGCTGAAGTGTCTGCCATATGGTGATGAATGACAGTGCTGCAAAACACTGTTGATTTCCTCATGTGGAACACACTATCTCAATAATTGATCAGCACAGTGTTTGAACGGGTACGGTTCATCCCAGACATAGTGCTTGACTTCTTTGAAGAACTTCTTCCGTTGATGAGTTGTCCATTCCAACGACCATTTTCCTGACACAATGTAGTTCACATAGTCAGCATACCAAGGGACTTCCTATTGTTTCATGGCAAACAGCTGTTCATCTGGAAAAGTTTCTTTGATTGACAGATCTTTGCCAGCTGTTTCTCCACTCTCAAGCCTCGATAAGATGATCTGGCACCTGGTTTTCTGTCCCTTTCCTGTCGATCTCCACGTCGAATTCTTGCAGAAGAAGTATCCAATGGATCAATCTGGGTTTGGCATCTTTCTTCGTGATCAGATATTGATTGCTGAATGATCTGTGTAGACCACCACTTTAGGACCCAACAGATAGGAGTGAAATTTGTCAAAAGCGTACACAACTACGAGCAACTCCTTTTCGGTGGTTGTGTAGTTGAGTTGAGCTTCATTCAGAGTTCTGCTGGAATAATAAATGGTGTGGAAAATCTTTGCTTTACGTTTTCCCAAAACTGCACCTACAATAAAATCACTAGCATCGCACATCACTTCAAATGGAATGGTCCAGTCTGGTGCTACTATGATGGGGTAGAGACCAGATTCTGTTTTAAGATCTCAAAAGCTTCATGGCATTCTTTGGTGAAGTTGAAAGGCACATCCTTCTCTGAAGATTGCAAAGAGGTTTTGCAATTTTGGAAAAGTCTTTGATAAATCTCCTGTAAAAACCTGCATGTCCAAGAAAACTTCGAATACCTTTTACTGATGTTGGTGGAGGTAGTTTTTCAATTGTCTCTATCTTTGCTTTGTCTACCTCAATTCTTTTTTGTGAGATCCGGTGTCCAAGAACAATGCATTCCTGCACCATAAAGTGGCATTTCACCCAGTTGAGTACCAGATATGTATCTTCGGACCTTTGTAACACATGCTCCAAATTTTGCAAACAATGGTCAAAAGAATCTCCAAACACAGAAAATTCATCCATGAAAACCTCCATACTCTGCTCCAGCATGTCTGAGAAGATGGCCATCATGCAACGCTGGAATGTGGCAGGGGCATTACATAATCCAAACGGCATCCTGCGGAAAGCAAAAGTACCATAAGGACATGTAAATGTAGTTTTCTCCTGGTCTTCTGGTGCGATGGCAATCTGATTGTACCCTGAATATCCGTCCAGAAAGTAATAGAACTCATGTCTTGCCAGTCTCTCTAACATCTGGTCAATGAATGGTAGCGGAAAATGATCCTTCCACGTGGCTTTGTTCAGCTTCCTGTAGTCCATGCATACTCTCCATCCAGTCACATTCTTGTTGGGATTAGCTCATTCTTTTCATTGGTCAAGTAACCACAGTAATTCCTCCTTTCTTCGGCACACACTGCATAGGACTTACCCAACTACTGTCTGAGATGGGGTAAATGATGCCAGCATCCAACCATTTGATGATTTCTTTCTTCACGACTTCCTTCATGATTGGATTGAGTCTCCGTTGATGTTCCACTGTGGGTTTGTACTCATCGTTCATCAGGATCTTGTGCATGTAAAATGATGGACTAATGCCTCGAATGTCTGCTATAGTCCAGCCAATGGCTCTTTTGTGTTCTCGTAATACTCTCAGTAGCTTTTCTTTCTGCTCCAATGTCAGTGAAGAAGAAATAATAACAGGTAATTAAGAAGATTTTCCAAGAAATGCATACATGAGATGGCTCGGAAGTAACTTCAGCTCCAGCTGTGGTGGTTCTTCAATCGAAGGCTTGATTCGATCTTTCTTTGGCAGTTCCAAGCTTTCAACTGGTGGTGTTGCTTTGAATTGGAATGGTTTGTCAAAGTAGTTAATACATTCTAGGATTTCAACATCTAGCTCGCTGTCAGTCATGTTGGTGATGCAAGCTTCAAGTGTATCCATGGGATTTGGCTCAGTATTTTGAACGATACTATCAACAACATCAACTCTGAAGCATTCTTCTTCCTTTTCATCGCTCGGGAATTTCATGGCTTTGAAAATATTAAAGGTCACTTCTTGGTCCTGCACTTTCATGGTCAGTTCTCTTTTTTACACATCAATCACAGTTTTACCTGTAGCCAAGAATGGTCTCCCAAGAATGATAGGTATTTCTTTGTCTTCTTCCATGTCAAGGATGATGAAATCTTTTGGGAGAATTAGTTTGTCGACTTTGACCAGCACATCTTCAACAACACCTCTTGGAAATATGAGTGTTCGGTCAACAAGTTGCAATGAAACTGAGGTAGGCATTGCTTCTCCAATCTGCAGTTTCCTGTAAATAGAAAAAGGCATCAAGTTAACATTGGCTCCTAAATCACATAAAGCCTTACCGATGTAATGTTCTCCAATAGTGCATGGGACAGTGAAACTGCCAGGATCTTTCAACTTCAGGGGAAGTTTCCTCTGAATGATGGCGCTGCATTCTTCCATTAATGCTACTGTTTCGTAGTCTCCCAATCTCCGTTTTCGTGAAAGAATGTCTTTCATGAATTTGACATAGTTGGGCATTTCTTCCAAGGCTTCTGCGAATCGGATGTTGATATGAAGCTTTTTGAACACCTCTAGGAATCGAGCAAACTACTTGTCCAGTTTATTTTTCTGAAGTCGTTGTGGAAAAGGTGGAGGTGGAGTGATTCTTTCTGGTTATTTTTCCTTTGCTTCTTTTTCCTCCATCTGTGGATCTACATCTTTTAGAGGTTCTTCAATTGTTTCCTTAATTCCAATATCTTTGTTGATCTCAGTACCGCTTTTCAAAGTAATGGCTTGACATTGCTCATTCCCTCGGTTCCTTGGATTGGGTTCTGTATTGCTGGGAAGGTTTCCTGGTGGTCTGTAACTCTGAGCATTGGCCAGTTGTCCGATTTGATTTTCCAGTGCTTTGATTGAAGCAGATTGGCTTTGAAATATAGCATCATATGCTGCTTGTGCTTTTTGAACAACTCTGCAATCCATTCTTTCATTTGTGGTTCTTTTTCAAACTCTTGTGCTTTTGTTCTGTTGCTGGGAATCCAGGTGGTGGATAGTTCTTTTGCCCTGAATTGTTGCTCCATGAGAAATTGGGATGATTCTTCCACCCCGGGTTGTAGGTGTTGGAATATGGATTGTTCCCATGTCTGTTGAAATTGTTGACATAATTCACCGTCTCTTCAAGTTGGTTTAGTTCTGGTGCTCCTTCATATGATGAACTTGTGGATCCAATGTTGCTTTACATGCCGAGAGTCTCCATGAATATGCATATTTGATCCAGTTTGGCACTGACTGCTGAATTGGCTCCAACTTCATAAATTCCAGCAATTCGTTGAATCATGCTCCTTTCTGTTGGCCACAAGGAATTGTTGTTGGCCATTTCTTCGATTAGGTCACAGGCTTGATCTTCTCCGTTTGCCATCAAAACTCCTCCAGTAGCAGCATCAATTATGGTTCTCATTATTCTAGAAAGTCCATTATAGAATGTTTGGACTTGAAGCCATTTTGGAATCTTATGGTGAGGACATTTCCGGAGTAAATCTTTGTACATTTCCCAAGCTTCGTAGAGAGTTTCTGATTCTTGTTGCACAAAGGATGTGATGTCATTCCTCAGCTTTCCGGTTCTGGCTGGTGGAAAGTATTTTGCAAGAAATTTGGTGGCTAAAGTGTTCCAAGTTGTGATGGAACCTACTGGTTGTGAATGTAGCCAAGCTTTAGCTCTGTCCTTCAAGGAGTATGGGAAAACACGCAGTCTCATTGCTTCTTTAGCTTCTCGGTTGTAATTGAAAGTGCCGCAAACTTCCAGGAAGTTGCTGATGTGGGCATTAGGATCTTCAGTTACATTCCCCCAAAACTGAACTGACTGCTGAATCATCTGAATGCATGTCTTGATGTCACCAGCATTTGCTGGTAAGGGAGGAAGTACAATACATGAAATGAGTCTGTCAACCCCCGGAATGGTTCTGTCTCGAATGGGTATTGGTGGTGCAACTTCCAAAGGTTCAGGTTCCATGTTGACTAAATCTTCTTGGCCTTCTCGCCTTTCCTTTATCAATTGTCTGATGATTCTTTCAATTTCTGGGTCAATCGGTCGGAGTTCAAAGCTTCTGGTTCGTCTCATGTAGTTTATGAGAACCTGAAACACAAGAAAACAAAAAACAATAATTAAAAAGAAAATTAGATACAAGTAAAGGTATCTAACCTTAAAACTAATAGTGAAAGATAAATAAGTCCCCGACAATGGTGCCAAAAACTTAACGCAAGCGCACGTATCGTTCAAGTAGTATAAAAAGTATCGATCCCACGAGGACTTAATACCTAAGCTATTAATTTTATGAGGTCAAATGATTACTAGTATCTAACAGGTTGTTTGATTGATTTGAAATGGTGACGATTCTAAATTTAAAAACAAGTAAATAAAATTATTCGAAAGTAGGTTTTAAGAAAATTCAATATTAAAAACTATCTAGGGTTGTGATTTCTTCCAATATCATTTTAAAGATGAAGTGGTTAATTTATAATTGGGTAATATATTGATTATTAACCTGGAACACTAAATTATGTGAAAGCCTTGTCTATGGTCAGACACAAATACCCAGTTTAACCCAATTGAACCATATGTTTATGTCAACCAAATTATCTGGATTCATTAAGTTTAAGTTCCAATTATGGCTACCCCCGCCCGACAGGTATATGTCTATCCTGTAAGGAAATCTATTAAAGGGTTATCTATCCTCAAGGAAGATCGTGGGCTATTAAGTCTAAGGCTGAAACCTAAAATCCCTATGTCTAGTTCATTTTAGATTTACTAGATCAATTTTATTAGTGGCCAGTTAATAAAAAGCATTAAGATTAAGACTCAATAAATAAATCTTTATATTACCCAATCTATAATCTAACCCCTTATAAACCGGTGATATTAAAAGTCATCACAACCCCAGATAACTAATTTAGTTACAACACATAACTAGGGCTAGTAAAAACTTGAAAATAAAAGACATAAAGTAAAAATTTGGTAAAGAAAATACTGAAAAGTAAATTACAATAAAATAAAATGCTAAGGTAAAAGGAATTACTTTTAATACTACTAATTTAGATATCTCCCATAATATATATATAAACTTGTGATAACATTACCAACCAGCCATATAGGCGGTATCCTGATTAAGTCAAATTAAGTCCAACCAGCCATTAAGGCGGAACTATAATAAACCTGCCATATCGGCGGTAAGAAAATTTAATTACCAACCGACCAATCTGGCGGTATCATTGATTAGTCAGGTTTAAACCAGATTAAAATGAATTACCAACCGACCAATCTGGTGGTATCCTTTTTAAGTCAATATTTTAAATAACGAATATATTATATTTAAGGCAGATTAATCTAAATAGCAATAGTAAAAGAATTACCTTTCACCATAGCTGGGGAAGTTACCTCCTCATGGTGAATAGTAAAAACTGTAAAAAGTAAAGAAAGTAAATTACTATTATTAAAAAACGTAATTAAAATTTTAATTACAAAACTTAAATTAAAAGAAATTAGAGAGAAGACTCCCTATTTACATCAAAGAAATGAGAGAGAATGGTACAACTGAAACTGAAATCTCAAACTCAATTTATAGGCCTCGGTGGGCTCTCGGCGTCACGATTCTAGAACAGTTTGGCGTGGCTTGCTAAGGGCTTGACACGTGGCAATTGGATAAGAAGATAAGGCAACACGTGGTGAGGCGGCTAACAACTCAATTATTATGCTGACGTGGCGCTGACGTGGTGATGGCGACTGTCGGCACCAAAGGATTGCGACATGTGGCACTTCGTGATTGGCTGATGATGACGTGGAGTGACACGTGGCATGTTGACTCGGTCAACTGATGATGTGGACGCTGACGTGGCACACGTGGCAATGGTGATTGTCGGCACCGTAGGATGATGAAACGTGGCACGGTGCACGTTAGCAAATCGGTTGTGATGGTGACACGTGGTACGGCTCACGTTAGCAAAGTCAAACTTTTCAAATTCTGACCCGTTGACCCGGCGCTCATTAGCATGGACTTGGTGCACGTTAGGCGTCGCGACGCTAAGGACTTGGGCGTCGCGACGAGCCCAAATTACTGAAATGCCCCTTTTTCCAATTTTCACTGTTTTGCTCCAAATCACCTCCAGAATGTCCTGAAACTTTATTTATCTACAAAATAACCCAAAACACATCAAAATATTCACAAAGCTCAAGAAACTATAAAAAATGTTAGGTTAAATAAGTGGGAAATATTGATAGATTTACCACTCATCACTCTTTCGCAGCTTAATCCTTAAGTAAGTCAACTCTATGATTTTGTCTTGGAGAATTGGATCAGTGGGTCTAACCAACTGAGATGTCTTAATCGTACTCTGTGATTACTTCTTCATACTCAACATGATATGGTTTTCTTCTTTTTTTCTTTCGTCTCTTTCTTTTTTTCTTTTCATTTTGAACTTTCTTTTACTTTTTCTTTTTCCCTTTCTTTCTTTCTCTTTTTTCGACACACCTACCCTTTAAGGTAGCATTTCTCCTCATGGTGGTCCTAATACTCGCCCTGGGTAGCTTCACGCTTATCGGTTATAGGTGGTCTATTTTTTCCTTTTCTTTTCAGAGACTTTTTCTTGTTTCCAACCATATCATATATCGTAGCATAAGTAAACCATGATGGACATCTAGGCAAACAGTAATTCACTGATCCGACATCTCTTCAACTAGTCATCTCGCCGACACCACTCAGGCTTCTACTGCTAAAATCCCGTAAGCAAGTACTCGTGAGTCTAGCCGAGATCAATCCACTCAGAATACTGGATGAGAGCACATCTTGCACTTATCGTTTCTAAAGTTTTACCCTGCCAGCAAACAATGTCATCACCGGACATATGCCTAACCATCAAAGACTTTTTTTTTACTCCACTTGAATTCTTCTTTTCAACCGTTGATAATGTGGGCTTCGCCCTTGGGATTCCTTCCCGAAACTGATGCTGGTATGAGCCTAAACCCTGGGACTCATCCCCCAAAACTGATACCGATGTGGGCCTCAACCCTGAGACTCATCCCTGAAACTGATACTGATGTGGGCCTCAACCTTGGGCCTCATCCCGGAAACTAATACTCATATGTTGCTGCTTCTGGTTGGCTTCCATTTGCCGCTTTCTTCTTTTCTTCTTTGAAACCTGTGAATACAAAATAAAACACAACACAAAAAGAATTCAAATACGTTACGTGTATGCATGCATGAATGGATTTCCTATTTCGTTGGGTTAGGTCTTCCGCCAGTCCCCCTGGTGATTGCTCGGCCTTCTCTTCCTCAAGAAAAATACTGTTTCAATCTGTCCACGTTGATCGGCTTGGTGAACTCATTCCCTTCCAAGTCTGATAGCCTCACTGCCCCATTTCCCATCACTTTCTGGACCTTCCCAATTGGGCCTGAACTTTCCTCTCGGATCCGTCCTCGACGGCTTTGACTGCTTAAGTACCAGATCACCTTTTCTAATCTTAGTAGGACGCACCTTCTTGTTGAATGCTCGGGCCAATATTTTTTGGTATATCTGCATGTGATGTAAGAACTTCATCCTTTTCTCATCTAGTAAAGCTAACTGTTCAAATCTCTCCGAGGTCCATTCCTGTTCAGGTAACTCAGTTTCTGCTAATACCCGCATAGACTGTATCTCAACTTCCACTGGCAGTACTGCTTCCATTCCATAGACCAAAGAGTAAGGCATGGCTCCCGTAGCTATTCTCACAGAAGTTCTGTATCCCCACAGGGCGTACGGTAGCTTATCGGCCCAATCTTTGTAATTCTCCGTCATTTTGGCTAACATCTTCTTTATTGTCTATTGGCTGCCTCGACTGCTCCATTTGCCTGCGGTCTGTATGGTGATAACTTCTGATGTCCTATCCCATACCTCTGTAGCATTACTTTCGTTTCTCCTTGAAATTGGACTCCGTTGTTCGTTACTACATGATGTGGCATTCCATATCGACATCATTTTTGCTGTAACGTTGCGAAATGATTCGGCTTCCACCCATTTCGAGAAGTAGTCTAATGTCACTACTATAAAGCGATGTCCGTTCGATGCGTGTGGTCGAATTTCTCCGATCATGTCAATTCCCCATGCTGAGAAAGGCCACGGCTCTGATAGCCCATGTAACTCTGTGTGTGGCAAATGGTTTAAGTTACCGTGCCGCTTGACAATTGTGACAATGCTTTATCAGCTATGCGCAGTCAGCTTCCAGGGTCGACCAGTAGAAGCCTTGTCTTACAATCTTGCGAGACAAGTTCAATCCGTTCATGTGCGGTCCACATACGCCGGCATGTATTTCTTCCATTACCTTCTTAGCTTCTTCTTGTCTCAAACACTTCAGCTGAATGTTATTCGCTTGTCTTTTGTATAGTTCTCCCTTCAAACTCACATATTGAGAAGCCACTTCTGAATGGCTATCTTGTATTTTCTGCTTCTTCTTTATGGAATTCCCCATGTTCTAAGTATCGTTGAGTATCATAGTACCATGGTGAATGCTTTTGTCAAATATACTTACGTCGTGCAGATTTAAAGGAAGAGACTCAAGCAGGTAAGCGAAATGAACGTCTTTATTATTATTAAGGAAAAGATTGAACAAGTAGATGAAATCAATGTCTTTAAAAATGTAGGATTGCAATCAAATAAACCAGGAAGAACAGTTTCATCATTCGCAGCATTGCCTTCTTCCTCGACCTATGGTTCTCCACTGCTGTCATCCCCTATCCCCTTGAAAGAAACTGGGTGGTTGAGAGTTTGGAGGACAAAGTTTTCGGGCAATCCGGAGTTGATCATGTAGGTGGGTGGTGGAATGGAGTGGTAGTTTGGTAGAGGATTTCTGTGTGTGTTGGGTTTTCTTTTTCAGGGTCGGGTATTTTGTGGGAGTCCATGAGGTCTTGGATTTTGTGTCTAAGGCGGGCACAGCTGTCGGTGTCATGACCATTTTGCTGGTGGAGTGGAAGTGACAATAACGGTTCATGTTGAGGTGTGGTGGGGGAGGATTTGGAAGTGGTTTAGGCTATAAGGGTTCTAGGACTCCTTGCATCTTCAGCTTTTCAAACACTTTTGACAAAGGTCTACCAAGATTGGAGAATCACCTGTTTCTGACGACAGCGATCTCAGCAGTAGCGGGCTTAGTCTCGGAAGGCCCCCCAAAAGTTCTTCTATTCTGGCCATAGAACTTCTTATTCTCCGCTTATTCTTCCTCAATGTCCATGACAGTCTCCCTCAACTGTCAAAAATCAGTAATCATAGAGGTCATCCTCCTCAGCTTTCCATAGATAGAGGGAGCTTAGTGCCTTTGATGATCATTTTAATTTGGTCATTCTCCGAGGGCCGAGTCTGCAATTTCAGAAGGTGGCTTCTCCAGCGGTCCACATAATCTTTGAAACTCTCATTCGGCTTCTGCTTGGTATTCTCCAAGTCACGAAGCGACAAGTCGATCTACAAATCTGTGACATATTGTTTTAGAAAGGCTTCTTCTAGTTCCCTCAAATTTTCCTTAACCTTCCTTTCAAGGCCATGGTACCACACTACGGGTGCCCCCTCAAGCGACATCCTAAACATCTTCTGAACCTGACGCTGCTATAGGCCCACAGAACTCAGTACATAAACATATTGTTGGAGATGGACCCTCGGATCCCCGTTCCCATTAAGCTTGGCTATGTCATGCATTTTGAACTGAGCCGACAACTGCTCCTCAAAAGTCATCGCCTCATAATCCAACAAATCCTCATGATTACCCTTCAGTTTGCGGGTAACCGATTCCACATGATCGCGGAGTTTCTGCAATTCGGCCTGAGACCCAGTTATCCTTCCTGCGGCATACTCAACCATGTCATCATCAAAGACAGGGACATCATTATTCAACCCGCTCAAAGGGCCCTCACGTCTCTCATTCTCAGAGCCTCCCGCAACGCGGGGCACAACCATATTAGTCATAGCAGCGGTCAAAGCTTGTAGTTGCTCGGTGACCTTAGTGAGATTAGGTTCTAGTTGATCCATACGAGATCCCTCGTTAACTGATTCGCTCATGTTCGCTAACGGCCTTTTGATGAGTCTTCCTTCTTCCCTAACCCAACGGATATCTATGATGTCTTTTAAAACCCTGAGTCAGCATGGAATGTGTAAGTTGGCCCATTATCATTTTAAAGCATTCAATCATACTATTGCGCAGTGCAAACTTGTCCCAGTTGAAAAGGCCCAACATGTTTACACCTTTGCGATAACATGGCTAAACAACTTCAAATAATAAGGGGCCTAAACATAGGGGTGGTAATTTGGGTTAGGATTCGTTTATTCGTTTGATTCGATTCGCTTTAAAGTGAATACGGGTTTGAAAAAATGGATTCGTTTAATAAATGAGTCAATTCGATTCGATTTGTTTATTAAACTAATCGAATACGAATTTAAGCTTATTGATTCATTTAGGATTCATTTTATTATTTTTATTTACTAGTTCTTGTTAATTTTCAATTAAGATTTGAGAAATTATAGCTAATTATCATAGAAAAAAATAATATTTTCGATATTTAGTGAGGTATTGTTAGTAAATATATTAATTACATATTTCATATGTATATATTTATGAATAATTAATGTAAATCAAGTGTTAAAAATTATTTTATTAAATAATATCATTGACTAAACGAATAAACGAATATTCGTATTCGATTCGTTTAATAAACGAATCGAATACGAATCCTGATATTAGGATTCGTTTAATAAACGAATCGAATACGAATCCATCACATTTTGATTAGATTCGTTTAGGATTCGATACAAATTCGATTCTTTGATTCGTTTTGCCACCCCTACCTAAACATAAAGTGGACCATTGGCATTTTAGAAGCTTTTGGCCCAATTGCCACAAAGCACGGACTCGTCCCAGTTTAAATGGCCCAACAAGCCCATACCTCATGACAAAAAGTCCAACTGAATCCAAATGACAACGGTCCTAAACGCAAGCATAACAGAATAGTTTCTATTGGTCCTACAACTACAGTTCATATGTGGGTTTATAGGGTTATAGACAAAGGCTCCCGCTGGCGAATGATTGCCCACAACTAGGACTCCCCACTCAAGGGTTCGAGCGACCAAGTGAGCGCACCTTTTTTATACCTTAAGGTACGTGCCAACGAGTTATGGTGCGTGACTAACTGTCAAATGGATTTCCTATTGTAGATTCCCCAGAGGGAGGGTGGAGCGAACTCTCTTAAATACCCAAGCCTCTTAGGCTCTTATCGTCTTGGTGACATGAATGAACAACAAGTCCTCCAAATTAGTCCATCACAGTAAGCTGCGGGTAATGATTATCTAGGTTCCTTCACAGCTTTTCCTTGTAGAAAGGTAGTGAATGATGGAAGACACCAAACCATTACCTAGCTTTAATAGTGCCTTCGATTAAACCCCTTTCAACCCACGGTAGACACGATTAACTAAAGCATAAATCACAAATATTACAAGACATTATTTCGGGGCCGATTCTTTATCCCCAGTGGAGTCGCCAGACTGTAGGACATAGAACTTGACGACGCTCTTCTAGGCTCGAGGCCTAATCGAGAGTACGGAATAGCCTACGGGGGAACTAAACCGGAGAAATAACATGGAGTTGCCACCTAGTGTGAACTGGGAAAATGATTTAAGGCCGCACTCACCCCTCACAAGGGAAGACCTCAAACCATTGGGTTCAGAATGGTCCCTTACTTATGCCACTTGTAATGAATGGATTTGTACAATAATCTAACCAAGTCTACGCAACATATACGCAAGATAACCTATATCTGAGTTCCCATACAACCTATATCTAAGTTTGTATGCATAAAAGTAAATCGAGATAACGGTAGGCACACAATTTCATAAACATGTTAAATTGATAAATACAGAAATATAAACAATAAATAGAAATTAAATGCGAAATAATAAAAGACTAATAATGCGAAATAAATGCGGAACAATAAATATGTGACCAAAGAACTTGGCCGTTTTCAATATAGGACTTTGCATACCCGGTTGGACGTAATCCACGTCCAACCGAGCATGTCGTTTCTAGGACGACAAAATAAAATATAACAAAGGGTGCCCTCAGGTCTTACCTTTTAAGTCGCTTCTCGGGAGTGCGTTGGGACGTCACCAGAAGGGTTAATGCTCCGCAACTCCTCCGGTTCACTGGTTCAATGTTTTCCTTCGTGGCCTCGCTATTTTGGGCTGTTGTTTTCTCTATTTTTACTGCTATTTTTTACCTCTGTTTTTGCGGTAATTAGAGACTGTTTTAGCTTACTATTTTGCGATTGTTTAGGTGTATTGGGGCTGTGGTTTTTGTGGTTATTTGGGCAGTTTTCTGGGAAGTATTTTCGGTGGTTTGGGGTAGTTTTTTGGGCTGTGTATTCGGTAATTATTGGGCTGGTTTATGTGGATTAGGGCTGCAGTTTGAGGGCTGCTTTTTGTAGTTTGTTGATCATGGTTTGGGTCTGCGAGCAGTGTGGTTCATGCCATTGGTCTGTGCGTGAGTGGGCGTTGAGGGAAAGGGCTGAGTGAGTGTGGAGGAGAAAGAGGGATATTGGGTGTTTCTTTGTGTTAGGGTTTAGTTGCTTTCTTGTGAGCAGTCAGTCAGGGCTGTGTCGGTGTGATATGTGTTAGAGGAGGCTGCTGTTGGAAAATTATGACCATAGCATCACTATTTGTACAGATCATGGTGTTGTTGTACAAATTAACTTGTGACAAAGGAAATTGCCCTTTTATCATTTGTAATTAGATTACCAAGATGTATAAATGATAGAAGGTCCTTATGATTAGTTCTGGATTGAGATGATATGAGAAAGTATCAATCAACGAAGTTTTAATCATTAAATATCCCAGTCGTAGTATTATCGAGATTGGGCATCGATAATGCGGAATAGACTAGTATTACACTTGTGCGCGTTGTGGGAGCATAACGGCATAGTTCTCATATATTTGGGTATAGGATACTCATGCAAGTGTAATAGGAGGTTGTGTTTACCGATGGTATGGGAACAGCTTCGCTCTGGATAGACCCCTCGGAATTCCATTGGTAGTATGACTATGTGTCTATGGAAGTCCGAATCATGGTAGATGTATTTGGTCTTAACTTGAGACTTGTACCGCTAATACTTGCGACAATCAATATATTTTGGTTTTGGTCGTCCAGGGCTTTAACATGTTCTGTGTACGCCTCTTCTGGGAATATTGAGAATTGTAGTGTATTGGGTGTGATGTCGAGATGGAAGTATCACTCTAGTCATAGTGGAGATAATGATCACGTAGGAGATGGAACTGGTACTCTTATGTACTGCAGTCATCAGGATACTGTGACTAGGTCATGATTATCCGATTATAGAGACTAGTTACCAGAGATCCAATATGTGGTTCGTACGGGGCAGACACAATTCCAGCCCCAGGCCTTGCACGTGACATCCGATGCTGGATCGTAATACGCAATACTACGTATACTACGCCTGATATAGATTTCATATTCCAGTAAGAATATTTCTGGAGAATTGGGTAGGCACAGTGGTTTGCTAGAAGCCAACCATGTCTTATAAATCGGTAAAAACGTAGTACTAAGGTACGTACGTGTTCGAATAGTCCGACGACCAGATTTACTGCCAACAAATCCGGGGATCTCATGGGTCGCTTCCTGAAGATTCACCGATGACGTATGACTCGCACTTTATTAATATGAGATTAATTAATAAGAGAGAGAAAATTAATCTGGGATTAATTACGGAGATATTTTATCTGGGATAAAATATTAATTATATAGAGAGAACGGTTAATTTGGAATTAATCGATAAAATAATATATTTGATATATTATACGAAATTGGATTTCGACGCGGAATTAAAATTAGATTTTAATTCGGGCGAACGAGTTAATTTAGAATTAATTCGTTAGCGACGTGAATAGTAATTTTGCTAGGCATAATTATTTAATTAATTTTTATTTAATTTCGTCGCAACAGAAAATTCGTTAATTCAGAATTAGCGAACCCGAACCCGGGAGTGTTTGCGGGCGCACTCGCATTGCGAATTTATGAAATTAATTAAAAGCCCATTGGACTTTAATTAAATTGACATTGGATGTTAATTGGGCTTTGAGACCCGTAACGATTAGATTTGGAATCTAAGTCGTAAAGGTGCATTAAAAAGTGTAATATTTAATTTGGAATTAAATATAGAATTAGTATTAAATACAAATAAAATTGGATTTAATGTTGTAGTTTAATATAATTCAAGAATTCGTACTTTGAGTACTTATTCGCAAAACGAGTCGGACTCGCGCAAAATCAAATCGTTGTTTGAACATTGGATGGTCATTAATTTTCAGATTAATTAATTGGATTAGATTGATTGATAACATGCTTGTGTGAATACATGGATGCGATGTATGAATAATGCATATCAGATGGATATTAGATGGGTGAGGGCAATTTTGGAAATTGTTGTAATAAATTTAGAATTTATTAAATTGGACCTGCGTGTCCAGCCTATTACCTCTTGACTCTGTGTATTTCTCTTCTCACATATTCCTCTCAATGTAAATGAGGTTTCTTTAGAAGTGTTATGTAATCGAGTAGAAGTAATACTTGTGCTAGCGGGAGAGAGGAAATGGAGAGATTTGTTCTAAGAACAATGTTTTTAAGTATCCATCCGCATATCATTATTATATTTATTTATATGCGCCTTATTATGTATTTAGAATGCATGTTTAAGGGTGTATGATGATGAGACTTTAACAAAGATAATTAATTGGTTGCCAATTACGCGAAAAACCCTCACGAAATATTAAGCGTTTTTCCTTCCATTGAGGAATTCTTACTCAAGATCCAAGACTGGCACTGGTTTGTTGGCCAAAATCAAGACCTTTGTCCGTCGCGGATGTGTTTGAATCATGAAGGCTTTATTCCATATCGGCGTCTTGTCCAAGTTGTGATTTGTTGGCCAAAGTCAAGATCACTTCTTGTCCATCGACATTGATTACGAAGCTTTCCAAGGTCAATGGGTTCCGCTTAACTGGGATCACTAAGTTTGTTGTGCCAAAGCCAAGGCTTAGTTGATTCAGAGGAAAAAGGTTAGGGAATATATTGGATATATTGGCATATATAGGATTTATGTTTCGGACTTGGATGTCCACCTACTGGATCTAGGAATTGGATGGGATCCAATTGATCTTAGATATCTACCTAGTTAATTATCATACAATTTGTTTGCCAAAGTCAAGATTGTGTGTTATTTAACGGGATCCTAGCCCACTAGGAAACAAGGTTTCCCGAGTACTCCACAGAGGGTTAGAGGCTCGCCGAAAAATAGTGGGAGGCAAGTATTAAATTTGCAATATTCGTTTAGTTACTTGCTATACGCGCTCATTTCAAATTTTTCGTCATTACATTAATATATTAGTTGGACTAATATTTAATCGTTGTTTTAAATCAAACAGTTGGACTGTATTCAAACTACTTCAATTATGAGTTGATTTTATAATTGGATTATAGTAATCAATATATTTGAATTTAACCTATTAAATTATAGTTGATTATATAGTTGGACTATAGTAATCATTAAAATGAATTGTACCTAAAATCGTTGATTGGATAGTTGGACTGTTGGAATCAAGATAAATGAAAGATTAGTGTTTAAAATATAAACCTGGGTGAAAATATTTTGAACGACTTTAATTTTCAAATTGGGAATAAAATCTCAGGATAGTCCTGAAAACGGAGAAGTCACTTTATTTGATATAGTAACGTCTCGAGCCTAAGCCCGGAGTTAAGCAAATAGTAAAACATGATATTTGGAATATTCATGTAATGATAACTTTAGTGCTTAATCCATTAAGCTTGCCAAATATACTCCTTAATTTCTTAATCAGAACTAAGGATTAGATCCTTATAGTATGATAATGAAATTGAAGGATCTTCATAGATCTATTCTTAGATCTTAGAAGTACTAAATTGCAATAGTAAACTCTTGGAGAGTTAATGGCTATACTCAAGGAGACAAAGCCAAAGTTTGCTATTTAGTACTTCTAAGAAGCGCAAGGCGCATTTTATTTCGACATCTAGAATGCCAATGCTTGGCCAAAGGCTTCTGGGGTGTGGAAAAAGGGCAAAGGCAATGTCATTATAATCTTCTAGGAAGACAAAAGACATATCTTAATATGTCTGCCTAAATTGTGGCAAACGGGGTCACTGAAGCATGACTGCCGTATGGACAAGGCAGACATGAAGGAATCGAAGACGGTCAAGGCTCTGACTTCAAGAATGTTTGTCATAAACATGTTCACAACTAGTATTAAAATTGGATTTTAGATACCGGATGTGGTACATAAATATGTACTGGTATGCAGAATCTGCTGACAAGCAGGATACTGACTTCAGTTGAGATTGATCTACGAATCGGAAACGGGACGAAAGTTGCTGTTTTAACCGTAGATACCTAAGTTTAGGAAATACCCTTCAGGTGTGTACTTAAATTAGGAAACTGTTACAATGTAACTAGTTTGACTAGAAATATTATCTATATATCAGGGTTTAATCCATTGCGGATATACCTTTATATTCTAGAACACTAAAGTGTTTTATTTTATAAAGATGATATTGAGATACACACATTATATGTGAATAACAGTATTTATATTTTGAATATAAATGAATCTCAAACGTATAACATGACAAACAAATAGCTCAAACTGATTTAATCAGTTGAAACTTACAAGTGGTATTGTTGTCTGGGACACAATTAACAAGACTCGTATATCCACACTTTCGAAGAGTGGATACTAGGACAGATTTGATTCTATTCAAATAATGTCTACGAATCTAGTTTATTAGGCAAAGTGCCTAAAACACTTTTTACTTGGTAAAAGTGCAAGTACAACCGATCTGTTAGCCCTCGTTCATAGTGACGTAAGTGGGCCCATATCTAGCTAGGCTAGAGGTGGATATGAATACTTCGTAACCTTTAAGGATGTGGCATCGCGTTATGGTTATGTGTTTCGTTTGAAACACGGATCGGAAACTTTTGATTAATTCAAAGAGTTTTGACACAAAGTAGACAAACAGACCGGCTAAAGTATTAAACACCATGATTGGACCATGATCAAAATACTTAAGCAATAATTTTCTCGATTACTTGAAAGAGT
>SKCR01034039.1:0-32626 GCA_019454045.1 Zanthoxylum bungeanum
TTTACGTTTGTGTTTAAGTGATTATTTATTTATTCTTTGTGTTTGATGATTTTGTATGCTCATTGTGTGATATTGTATGTTATCCGTTATAATGACTTACTTTCAAAGCATGCAAACTTAGACATAGGATTTACTTTGATGAATGCGAACTAGATCTAAGTTACTCTTGAGCATATATGTTACATAGATTCGGTTAAGATATTGCACAAATCTTTTCATTACAAGTGGCATAAGTAAGGGACCATTCTGAACCCAACGGTTTGAGGTCTTCCCTTGCGAGGGGTGAATGCGGCCTTAAATCTTTATCCCAGATCACACTGGGTGGCGACTCCATTTTGTTCTCCGGTTTAGTTCCTCCGTGAGCTATTTCGTACTCCCAACTAGGCCGCGAGCCTAGAACAGCGTCACCGATTTCTGTGTCCTACAATATCATTTCTTGGAAATGACATTCCCATAATACAATTGGTGAAAGCTTGGTTTTCATTAAAATTCACCATGGAATACTTAGGAGATGCAACCTTTATTCTAGGAATAAGGATCTACTGGGATAGATCTAAAAGTTGTTGGCACTCTCCGAGAAATCGTATATTGAAAGATATGCAAGCGACCTGGTGTCTCATATGCTTTGAGCATATGGAGTCACAATCAGGCCAATCCAAGTGATAGTCACTGGATTGATGTTAAGAACATCATTAAGTATGTTAGATGAACTAAGGATGCTTTCTTAAACTATGGAGAATGAGAACTTGAAGTGACTGGGTTCACCGTTGCAAGTTTCCAAACCGACAAAAATGACTATAAGTCGTAATAAGGGTACTATATAGTTTGAATAACGGAATAGTGAGCTGGAAATCTTTAAAGCAAGATATTATTACCGAATAAACAACAAAAAGCGGAATATTGCTGCAGCTGAGGCAGCAAAAGAAGAATTTTGGATCTATATAATCCTAATTAGATTAGGTGTAGTTCTATTAGCGGCAGAGCTAGGCTACAACACAGGCTAAAGAATTAATGGTCTCATCAACGATCCAAGTATGTAATCAAATGGCTTCAAATGATTCATAAGATCATACATCGTGGCGATGTGATGTTCGAATAAATCGCATCAGATGATAACCTTGCGAATCCGCTGACGAAAGCTGTTTCTCAGCAGAAGTTTGAGCGACCTGTACATAGTTCAGGTGTAGGACACTTGAGTGATTGGCTATAGGCCAAGTGGGATTTTGTTGGACAATTATGACCCATAGCATCACTATTTGTATAGAACATGGTGTTGTTGTACAAATTAACTATGTGAGAAAGGAAATTGCTCTTTTATCATTTGTAATTGGATTACCAAGATACATAAATGATAAAAGTCCATATGATTAGTACCGGATTAATAAGATATGAGATAAATAATCCACTAAGGTTTAATCATTAAATATACCTAGTCGTAGTATTATCGAGACTGGACATCGATAATGCGGAATAGACTAGTATTGCACTGGTGCACGTTGTGGGAGTATAACGGCATAGTTCTCATATATTTAAGTATTGGATACTTATGCAAGTGTGATAGGAGGTTGTGTTTACCGATGGTACGGGAACAGCTTCGCTCTGGATAGACCCCTCGGAATCCCATTGGTAGTATGACTATGTGTCTATGGGAATCCGAATCAGGGTAGGTGTATTTGGTCTTAACCTGAGACTTGCATCGCTAATACTTGCGACAATCAATATACTTTGGTTTTGGTCGTCCGGGGCTTTAACAAGTTCTGTGTACACCTCTTCTGGGTATATTGAGAATCGTAGTGTATTGGGTGTGATGTCAAGATGGAAGTATCACTTCAGTCATATGGAGATGATGATCACGTAGGATACGGAACTAGTACTCTTAAGTACTGCAGTCATCGGGATAATATGACTAGGTCATGTTTATCCGATTATAGAGACTAGTTACCAGAGATCCGATAATTGGTTCGTACGGGGCAGACACAATTCCAGCCCCAGGCCTAGCATGTGACATTCGATACTGGATCGCTAATACGCAATACTATGTATACTACGCCTGACATAGATTACATATTCCTTAAAAGAATATTTCTGTAGAATTGGGTAGGCACGGTGCTTTGCTAGAAGCCAACCATGTCTTGTAAATCAGTAAGAACGTGGTACTGGGTAAGCACGTGTTCGGATAATCCGACGACCAGATTTACTGCCAACATATCCAGTGATCTTATGGGTCGCTTCCCGAAGATTCACCGATGACGTATGACTCGAACATAATTAATCTTTGATTAATTAGAAGAGAGAGAAAATTAATCTAGGATTAGTTACAGAGAATTTATCTGGGATAAAATTCAATTAATAGAGAGAGAATGATTAATTCGGAATTAATTGATTAAATAATATATTCGATATATTAAAATGAAATTAGATTTCATAACGGAATTAAAATTGGATATTAATTCGGGCGAACGAAATAGTTTAGAATTAATTCGTGAGCGACTTTCGTAATAATTTTGCGGGGCATTATTATTTAATTAAATTTGATTTAATTAAGTCGCGACGGAAAATTCGTTAATTCAGAATTAACGAACCCGAGCCCGGAATGCGTTTGCGGGCCCACTCGGATTTTGAATTAAAGTGGGGCCCACAAGTCATATCACAAGTCACATCAATTGTCTACTTTAGTGATGGAAATCTTGTCAACTTTAGGTGATGGACATCTAGTCACTTTATGATGATGGAGGTGGTTGAATGCATTAAATGCATTTTTCCCTCCAAATTTTATCTTTTTTGGAAAAAAGATATACATCTTTTTGGACAAGTTGTATTTGTGTAATTTTGTTTTAGAAACAAACACTCATTCTCTCCTCTTTTGCCAAAAACCGAAAATGCTCTCTCCCCTCTTCTTCTTGGCTTGGCCGAGAACCACAAGGAAGAAATAGGAAGATTTTGTTGCAAATTTTTTCCATTGCTAGCACACAAAGATTCATACAAATGTGATAGGGAAACATTTCCCATGAATTTGGAATTCATGAATCAAGCTTGGAAGCTCAACGTACATCAAAGAGAGGAGCTTGGAGCAACTACACAAAGGTTGGATTTTTGTATTTTCTACATCCATTAGCCGATCAAAGTGAGTATTTTTCGCAACTTTACTTTGAGTATTCACATGTTTCATACTTAATATGATCTTGGGATGACCTCAGAAACCCAACAGGCGAGACATTGGATGTCAAGGCTATAGGAACGATTGTTCTAGATCTCCCTAATGGATGTAAATTATTTTTACATGACTATTATTATGTACCTTCTCTGATCAGACATATAATATCATTATCGATTTTAGATAAAGAGGGATTAAAATAAAACATGGTGCTTTATGTTTATATGATAAAGACAACTATTTGATATGTAAATGTCATTTATCTAACGGTAATTATGTTTTGGAAATATATAAAGATGTCTTTAATGTAGAGGAAACTATAAGTAAAAGATCTGAATTAAATAACACTGAATTATGGCAAATGAGATTAGGCCACATAGGTGTTAGACGTCTATCGAAATTGGTTAAGAATGGTTTGATTTAAGATATTACCTTAGATCCTTATTCGATTATGAGTCATGTATGCAAAGGAAAATGAAAAAGACCCTATTTATTGGTATTGGACACCATGCTGAAGATTTTTAGGAACTAGTACACAGTAATGTGTGTGGTCCATTAAATCATAACGCTCATGATGGTTCAACATACTTTATGAATTTCACGAATGATAAGTCAAGATATGTATATGTCTATTTGATGAGATATAAATCGAAAACATTTGAAAAGTTCAAAATATTCTGAAACGAATTATAAAAAAATTCGAGAAATTCATCAAGTGCCTTCAATCAGATCAAGATGGTGAATTCATTAGCTACGAATTCAGAAGTTATTTAAGGGAGAATGGGAATCTCGCCCAATATAGCCAACCAGGAACTCCTCAACACAATGGTGTGTTTCAACAGAGAAATCATACTTTATTGGATATGGTGCAATCTATGATGAGTTATACAGATCTTCCATATTACCTTTGGGGTTATGTTTTACTTACAGTTGCCCACATACTTAATAGAGTTCCATCGAAAGCTGTTTCTACGACCTTATATCAGATATGGTTCATTAGAAATCCAAATCTTAGATATTTAAATATTTGAGGTTGTTCTATATATGTTACAGTTGTGCAGCGGGATAAACTAGCACCCAGGGGGTACAAATATAGGTTTGTTGGAAATCCTGAAAATTCTTTGGCATATTAATTATATGATTCTAAGCAATAAAATGTATTTGTTTCTGATTTTTTTCATTTTTCTTGAAAAAAATTTTATTAGAGGAAGTGGGGATTGTAGAAAGATTGAACTTGATGAGTTTGATCGCAACATAGAGGAACCTGAGATGGAACCAGAGATCCAACTGGGTGAAGGATCTACAACACATGTTCTACGTAGGTCGAATAAAATATCAAAGCCTAATGAGAGATTATTTTTAACATATGATGTAAGACTTGATGTTCTCCTCTTAGAGGAAATGGATCCAACTACGTATAAATAGGCAATCTTAGATATCAATTCGGATAAATAGCAGGAAGTCATGAAGTCTGAGATGGATTCTATGCATGACAATAAAGTTTGGGACTTAGTTGAACTTCCTAAAGGAATTAAACCTATTGGTTATAAATGGGTTTATAAAAGGAAGCAAGGCCCCGGTGGAAAGGTTGAAACTTTTAAGGCCAGATTGATAGCGAAAGGTTACGCTCAACGTCTTGAGATTGACTATAAGAAAAAAAATTCACCAATAGCCACGCTAAAATCCATTAGGATTCTTTTAGCCATTGATGCATATCATGATTATGAGATATGGTAAATGGATGTGAAAATCGTTTTCCTAAATGGATTCCTCGATGAGGATATCTATATCGAACAACCAGAGGGTTTCGTATCTAGTGAGACTTCAAACCTGGTTTGTAAGCTCAAGAAGTCTATTTATGGACTTAAACAGCCATCCCGAAGCTAGAATCGTCATTTTGATGAGATAATTAGATTATATGGATTCATAAAGATTGAGAAAGAATCGTGTGTTTATAAGAAAGTTAGTGGGAGCATGATAGTATTTCTTATACTATACGTAGACGATATCCTTGGCATTGGGAATGATATAGGATTGATGCAAAATGTAAAAGCCTACCTTTCCAAGAACTTCTCCATGAAAGACATGGGTGAAGCTTCTTATATACTGGGTATAAGGCACTACCGGGATAGAGTTAGGAAGCTTATAGGGTTGTCACAATCCACGTACATAGATAAAATGTTAGAAATGTACAATTTTACCAACTGCAAGGCAGTAAATGTACCTTTTCGATACGATATACATCTTTTGAAGAAAATGGAACTTCAGACTGAGGAAGAGGGAGTTAGAATGTATAACTTGTCATATGTTTCTTGTATGGGAAGCATTATGTATGTTATTCTATGTATAAGACCTGACATTAGTTTCGGCGTCAGTGTGACTAACCGATATCAATTCGATCCAGGTAATGATCATATCTTAAGGGAACTAAGGATAAGTTTCTCATATATAGAGAAGATGAGCTACAAGTTAATGTTTATACAGACTTCGATTTCCAAGGAGATCCAGATGACAGAGAGTCTACATCCACATACATATTTACCCTTAACATTGCAGTTAGTTGGCGATGTTCAAAGCAAGACTCAACCGCTGATTACAACACTAAGGCATAATTTATAGCGGCTTCGGAAGCTACTAAAGAAGCTGTTTGGATTAGGAATTTTATCACAGAACTTGGTATTGTACCTAGTATTGAGGATCCAATCTCATTGTACCGTGATAATAGCATAGCCATTACGCAGACTAGGGAGCCGAGAGCGCATTCCAAGTCTAAACACGTGGAAAGGAAATATCATGTGATTAGAGAAATCATTGAACAAAAAGACATAGTGGTCTTGAAGGTTCAAGGACAATACAACATAGCAGACCCACTTACTAAGACCTTACCTCCTAAGTTATTCGATAAACATATGAAGGAAATATGACTTCAGTACGATTCGGATTGGCCTTAAGCAAGTGAGGGTTTGTTGGCATTAGTGCTTGGAGCGCTAATCTGAATAATGTGTTGTACATTATATTTTATTATTTATTAATAAAAAAAACTACAATTCATTTCAAACCTTGTTAATGGTAATTTCATTATGCATATTAGATTGATATATAAATATGCTAAGAATGACATCGACCTTAAAATAGTCATGTAGTAATACTGGACACTGGGTGGTCTCACATTGGGAAAGTATTACTACTATAAACTATTCTTAAAGCAAAATATTCCTAGTCATTGGTTTTGGAATACGGTCGAATTCCTATAACCTAGAAGACTAGCACATCTCGTATATTGGAATTGGAGTTCCAATAGTTTAACTTGATGTACCATGAGGAAATTCAGCCTTCAAGACCTTCAGAAGTCTGGACTTTAGCTGGAGAGACATCGGCAGCAGGGGCATTTTGAGTGTCAATAACGGGGCTATCCTCTATCTCCCCTACTTGATCTTCTTTTTTACCAGACCTTTCACTAACCTCCATTATCTCAGCTTCAATGCTCTTAAGTATCAAATATTAGTCGACCAGTACACTGTTAGCGGTATGCCCTATACCCAACTTGTGGATGGGCTATATGTACATGTATTTGTAATATTTGCATTAATTAATAAAATGGCAATCTTTATTATACGTGTCTTACATAACTTATATGAATCATCAAACACTGTAATAAAGCCCTTGGAGTAATAAGATGATGTCTTCCACGCCTTATGAGAATCATTACTCTTTTACGTTCCTAGTCATAGTTTTGTGAATAATCTGGGCGTTCACAAAGCGGAGAGACTAGCATGATGATATGATCGGCCCTTAAGTGGTGTAGCCGATCTCATAGGCTACTAGCGGAGATTCGTCCGCTTGGTGTACCACATGGATGCATGAGTTGCTCGAGTCCATCGAACTAACCGCCGAAAGTTTTCACATGGAGTGTTTATCCCATGTGTCTGTGAGAACTGACAGGTGCGTAATCACACGCGTATAACGTAAGTGCACGTATCGCTCAAGTAGTATAAAAAGTATCGATCCCACAAGGACTTAATACCTAATCTATTAATTTTATGAGGTCAAATGATTACTAGTATCTAACAGGTTGATTGATTCATTTGAAATGGTGATGATTTTGAATTTAAAAAAAAACAAGTAAATAAAATTGCACGAACGTAGGTTTAAGAAAATTCAATATTAGGAAACTATCTAGGGTTGTGAATCTTTCTAATATCTTTTAAAAGATGGAGTGGTTATGTCATGTTTGTGCAATATATCGGTTTACTAACCTGGAACACGAAATTATGCGAAAGCCTCTATCGATGGTCAGACGCAAATACCCAGTATAACCCAATTGAACCATATGTCTATGTCAACAAAATTACTTGGATTCATTAAGTTTAAGTTCCAATTATGGCTACCCCCGCCCGATAGGTATATGTCTATCATGTAAGGAAATCTATTAAAGGGTTATCTATCCTCAAGGAAGATCGTGGGCTATTAAGTCTAAGGCTGAAACCTAAAATTCCTTTGTCAAGTTTATTTTAGATTTACCAGATCAATCTTATTAGTGGCCAATTAACAAGACGCATTAAGCTTAAGACTTAATAAGTAAACCTTTAAATTATCCAAACTATAAAATAACCTCTTATAAAATGGTGATATTAGAATTCATCATAACCCCAGATAATTAACTTAGTTACGACACATAACTAGGGCTAGTAAAAACTTAAAAGTAAAAGACATAAAGTAAAAATGCTGAAAAGTAATTGCGGTAAGGTAAAAGGATCAACTTTTACTACTACTAATTTAGATATCTCCTTTAATATAATATATTAATTTGTGATTATTTTACCAACCAGCCATATAGGTGGTAACCTGATTAAGTCAAATTAAGTCCGACCAGCCATAAAGGCGGAACCAAAATAAACCTGCCATATAGGCGATAAGAAAATTTAATTACCAACCGACCAATCTGACGGTATCCTTGCTTAGTCAGGTTTAAACCAGTTTAGAATGAATTACCAACCGACCAATATAGCGGTATCCTTATTAAGTCAAATTTTAAATAGTGAATATATTATAATTAAGGGAGATTAATCTAAATAGCAGTAATAAAAGTTTTACCTTTCACCCTAGCAGGGGGAAGTTACCTCATAATGTTCAATAGTAAAAACTAAAAAAGTAAAGAAAGAAAATTATTATTATTACAGAAGGCAATTAAAATTAAATACAAAACTGAATTTAAAATAAACTAGATAAAAAAACTCTCTATTTACATCAGAGAATTCAGAGAGGAAGATACATCTGAAACTGAAATTTCGATCTCTATTTATAAGCGTCAATAAGCCCCGCGCATCGTGCGTGCACGTTTCTTCTTACGTTGCAACGCGCTGACGTGTCAACATCTGATTCGTCCATTTCAGATTCTTATCTGCCACATGGCAATTCGGATAAATAAGTCAATAATTGAGCTAACATGGCGATGATGTGGCACTGATGTGGTGACACGTGGTGAAAGTGATTGTCGGCACCATAGAATTGCGACACGTGGCACGCTTGATTGGATGATTATGATATGGCAGTGACGTGGCACGTTGACTCGGTCTTCTGCTGACGTGGATGATGACGTGGCTGAAAAGCGGGATGACACACATCGACACATGGCGATGGCAATTGTCGGCACCATAGGATGATGATACGTGTCACGGCGCACGTTAGCAGATCGGTTGTGATGTTGACACGTGGCACGGTGCACGTTAGTAAAGTCCCACGCACGTTAGCAAAGTCAGACTTTTCAGATTCTGACATGTGACCCTGGCGCACGTTAGCATGGTGCGGCGCACGTTAGGCGACGAGACGCAGCATGCGCGTCGCGATGCATAAAATGACCAAAATGCCCTTTTGCGTTCTTTTTCACTATTTTGGCCCCAAATCACCTCCAGAATGTCCTGAAACTTTATTTATCTACAAAATAATACAAAACACACATCAAAATATTCACAAAACTCAAGAAACTATACAAAATATTAAGTTAAATAAGTGGGAAATAGTGATATAATTACCACTCATCACACCCCCAAACCTAACATTTTGCTAGTCCTCGAGCAAAACATAGAATAAAATGACATAAACATCTTTAAAATAGAATTTAACTAAGCCACTTTCGTAGGGATCACAGTTACATTTAGCGTATGCAACAAGCCTTTAAACCCCTAGGTGTCCCTAGTGGACGAGTTGTAGTCTCATGAGGGTTTACAACAATGATACCCACAAACATTTTACAAAAGAAAAAAGGTAGTGAAACTAATGCACACAAAAACAAAAAGACAAGAGAAAATAGAATAAAGAAATTAGTGATTAATCAGGTGAAACTTCTACTCCAAGTCACTAGTTGTTTTATTTCCTTCTAAATTACCGAATAAGTAAATTCTCCGATTATATTTACCATTCTCCATATGTATAGCCAACAAAATATTAATCAACTCATTTTTGCCCACAACAGTCACAAGTGCAGTTGATAAGAAAGTAATATTTTCGTCCTAAAGTTTTATCAGAATTCACACATTTTTGCAGCAATGGAAATTTTTTCAGATTTTTCTGATTTTTTTTATTTATATACAATATCTTCCATCTATGTAACGAGTGTTGGGTCGATGGCACCCAAACCAGTTGGATTTAGGGCTCTAGGTGTTAAGACACCCCTATAGACTTAATTACTCAGACTTCAGATATATATATTTGCAACATCTTTGATCCATGTAGCGAGCTTTGGGCCAGTGGCTCCCAAACCAGTTGGTTTTAGGGCACTAGGTGTTAAAACACCCTTACAAACTTAATAACTCGGATCTCAGATTTTTTTTCTTTTACTCCATCACTTTTAAATTTTTGAGATGCTTCTTGCAATTAAACTATAGCACTGAATATTACAAACTTTTCAATTATAGCTCATGTCTGTATGTTACCATGCATGTTGATAATACCTGCCAACTGAGCATATGAAGATCCATTTTAGTCAATTTTATGGAGAATTCACAAATTAAATAATTCAAAAGGAAATAAACAAAAATTAACTTGTTTCGAAAATGGGTTGAAATACGTATTAGGAGTGGGAACTCCTTACACAGCTATCTCTCACCAATTTCACCTTTTTAGTCAAAATAAAAACACAAAAACACAAAACATTTTTGTAATTTTTGAAAAATTTTCAATTTTTTTGTATTTTTCGAAAAAATTTGGACTAAAAATAAAAACAACACACAACTAAAAATAAGATACTGATCAACTAATTCACATTGTCCCCAATGTCTTAAACAGTAGAAGAATAGTTTAGAAGATAGTACCTGGTTAACTGAAATTCTACACGAAAAGTTAAAGGTTAAGATCCAGATTAATCCTACGCCTCTTACCACGATCGTCCTCGGACCAATTTATCTTTGAAAGGATAGGGTCAACTCGTGGTTCATAGGCTATGAGTCGGTCTATTAGATCCGGAGCAGTTCTGGCAGTAAAGAGGAGTTCTTTCAAAGGTTTCTACACGAACCCATTTCTCCGAGCATCATCAAGAAACACATAAAGAAAATCATAAAATCCATCAACGTTGAGCAGTCCAATTGGTTTCTGGTGTGTATGTTCAGGTTCGCCCAAGATAGCACTATAAAAATTTCCTCCAATGTGCCCAAGCCACCTGGCAAAGCAACAAAAGCATCAGCACGGTTAATCATTTCTACCAAACGTTCAGACATACCTGGCACGATTAGTTCCTCTCAGTTTGATGGTTCAATAAGATTTGCCTCTGCCAAGGGTTTTGGGATGATTCCCAAAACGTGACGGCCTCCTTCCTGTACAGCCTTTGAAACGATCCCCATAAGTCCAAGATTTCCTCCGCCATATATTAAGTGCATATTCCTTGCAGCTAAGACTCGACCCAATTCCTGTGCTGCTTCTATGTAGTGTGGTTTAGTACCAACACTACTACCGCAAAACAGACAGATGTTTTCAACTCGTCTTCTTGAAGTGGCTTCCATGTTTTACTCTGGATGTCTTCAAAAGTGCAATGATGAGTTGAATTTATAACACCTGAAAAGGGTGAGTAAAATAATAGCACTAGTACATGCAAATGATAATTATTAGTTAACAGTAAAATAAATCGTGATAGTCAAAAAGGTCTAGATCCTGTCGGAGAAAATAAAAGAAAACAACAAAACAAATCACAATTATTAGGAAAAGACAAAGAGATATAATATGTATAAGAAAAGTATCGGCTTGATTGACGTCTATGCGTCAGAGACAAGCTTCCCATCCAATTTTCTTATAAATTGGCAAACAAGGTCTTTTTGAGTCAGATTCCCGAGACTTAATTGTTGTCTTTCTTTTTGGAATTGTGTATGTAATTTGCGGATGGCTATATGAACATATCCACTGGGATGCGTCTCAAGAGTTGAAAATATATCATCTAAAGACTCCTTACTGAAGCCATCCCTAATGAATTTAATTTTGTCTTCGCGATTATCAGACACCATTTCTAAAGAACGACAACGAGTATTGCAATTCCAGCGTGCATATTTATAAGAAACACCCATTTGCTTAGCTCTATGTTTCTTTGCATAGGTACTTCTTCCAAAACCAGGCAGATGTGAAATAAAAGAGTCAGAAGACTCACCTGCCAATCGGATTCGTGCTTCAATTACCCAACGAATGTCATTAGGAACACCATGGATCGTTAGTAGTCTCATCCGTTCCAAGCGAGCTTTGTAGACTTTCATAAGAGAGTTTTGAGGGAGAGAAGGAAATTGCTTGTGAAGATTTACGAGAACTTCTTCCATCCTGGAATGTCTTAATCTGCAAAAACTAAACACACCAAATTAAATCACACCAAATTACAATATATACACAAATTACATGGGTTGCCTCCCTGCGAGCGCTAAGTTTAATGTCGTCAGCTAGACGTGACTTCTTGAACGTTAGGCTGGATCTAAAAGTGTGACACTTTCTTTTTGTCACTCAAATGATTCTCCCCAGTAGTGCTTAACACGCTTGTTTTTAACGTTGAAAGTTTTTTTGGAATCAGGATCATGTATCTCAATGGCTCTATCTGGTAAAACCTTGGTGATCACAAATGGACCTGACCACCATGAGTTTGGCTTCCATGGGAAGAATTTCACCCTTGATTTGTTTAACGGTACCTTCTGCCCTAGTTCCAGTTGTATGCGCATTAACTTCTCATCATGTCTTTTCCTTGCCTTTTCTTTGTACAATTTGGCATCCTCAAAATGCTGATTGTGAAATTCCTCAAATTCGTTGAGCTGGTGGAACTTTTTCTCTTATGTTGCTTGTAGTGCAAGAATTGGCTTTTTCAGTGCAAAAGACGCTCTATCTTCAGGCTCCACAGGCAATTGACATGTTTTAAGTTTGTCAATAGAACTTTGCATTTCATCAGAATTCTGGATGGTACTGTGTATTACATCAAGTCTGAAACATTCCTCCTTCTTTTCATCAGCTGGGAAATTCATGGCCTTGAAAACATTGAATGTTACTTCTTGGTAATGTACCCTCATGGTTAATTCACCTTTTTGTACATCGATAATGGTTCGACCTGTAGCCAAGAATGATCTCCCGAGGATGATTGGCACGTCTGCGTCTTCCTCCATATCAAGGATAATAAAATCTGCTGGGAAAATGAATTTGTCAACCTTGACCAGCACATCCTCAACTATGCCTCTTGGAAATACGAGCGTTCTATCAACAAGTTGTAGAGAGACTGAAGTTGGCATTATTTCTCCAATCTGTAGTTTCCTGAAAATAGAAAAAGGCATCAAGTTAACACTTGCACCTAAATCACATAAAGCTTTACCAAAGTTATGTTCTCCTATGATGCATTGAATGGTGAAACTGCAAGGATCTTTCAACTTTGGGGGAAGCTTCCTCTGAATGATGGCACTGCATTCTTCTGTCAATGCTACTGTCTCGTAATCTCTCAATCTCTGTTTTCGTGAAAGAATGTCTTTCATGAATTTTACATAGCTGGGCATTAGTTCCAAGGCTTCTGCAAATGGAATGTTGATGTGCAGCTTTTTGAACACCTCCAGGAAACGAGCAAACTGCTTGTCCAGTTTGTTTTTCTAGAAGACGCTGAGGAAAATATGGAGGTTGAGTGATCTGTTCTTTTTCCTTTGCTTTTTTTTCCTCCATCTTTTGCTTTTCTTCTTTTGGAATATATTGATTCCAACATCTTTCTTGATTTCAGTACCGCTTTTTAATATGATGGCATGACATTGCTCCTTCCCTCGGTTCCTTGGATTTGGTTCTGTGTTGCTGGGAAGATTACCTGGCGGTCTGTAACTCTGAGCTTTGGCCAGTTGTCCGATTTGATTCTCCAATGCTTTAATAGAGGCTGAATGGCTTTGATTCAATGTTACTTGATTTTGAACCAAAACTGCTAGAGCATCGTATTTTGCTTCTTGCTTCTTAAACTGGGCCATCACTTCTATTATTCCTGGTTCTTTTTCATGCTCCTGGCTTTTATTTGGTTGTTGGAATCTAGGTGGTGGGTAGTTCTTTTGCCCTGAATTGTTGCTCCATGCGAAATTGGGGTGATTCCTCCACCCTGGGTTATAGGTGTTGGAATATGGATTGTTCCCCTGTCTGTTGAAATTATTGACATAGTTCAATGTCTCTTCTTGTTGGTTGTGAGATTCTGACTCAGGTACTCCTCCAAATGGTGAACTTGTGGATCCACCATTAACTTTCATGTTAAGAGTTTCTAGATTTTTACAAATCACATCCAGCGTGGAATTCAGTGCTGTGTTGGCTCCAACTTCATAAATTCCTGCAATTCTTTGGATCATGCTCCTTTCTGTTGGCCATAAAGAATTGTTGTTGGCCATTTCTTCAATTAAGTTCCAGGCCTGATCTTCTCATTTTGCCATCAAAGCTCCTCCAGCAGCAGCATCAATTGTGGTTCTCATTATTCCAGAAAATCCATTGTAGAAGGTTTGGACTTGTAGCCACTTTGCGATCTCACGATGAGGACATTTCCGGAGTAAATCTTTGAATCTTTCCCAAGCTTCGCAAAGGGATTCTGTATCTTGTTGCACGAAGGATGTGATGTCATTCCTCAACTTTGCAGTTCTGGCTGGTGGAAAGTACTTTGCAAGGAATTTGGTGGCTAGAGTGTTCCAAGTTGTGATGGAACCTGCTGGTAACAATGTAGCCAAGCTTTAGCTCTGTCTTTCAGTGAATATGGAAAAACCTGCAGTCTCATTGCTTCTTCAGCTGCTCGGTTGTAATTGAAAGTACCGCAAACTTCCAGGAAGTTGCTGATGTGGGCATTAGGATCTTCAGTTGCATTTCCCCCAAACTGTACTGACTGCTGAATCATCTGAATGCATGTTTTGATGTCACATGCATTTGCTGGTAAATGAGGAAGTACAATACAAGAAATAAAGCTGTCGACCACCGGAATGGTTCTGTCTCGAATGGGTATTGGTGGTGCAACCTCCAAATGTTCAGGTTCCATGTTGACTAATGTTTCTTGGCCTTCTCGCCTTTCCCTTCTCAACTGTCTGATGGTTCTTTCAATTTCTGGGTCAAGCAATCGGAGTTCAAAGCTTCTGGTTCTTCTTATGTAGTTTCTGAGAACCTGAAACACAATAAAACAAAAAAAATAAGTAAAAAGAAATTAGATACAAGTAACGTATCTAACCCCAAAACTAATATCAATCCCACGAGGACTAAATACCGAAAGATAAATAAGTCCCCGGAAATGGCGCCAAAAACTTGACCGACGCGTAATCACACGCGTATAACGCAAGCGCACGTATCGTTCAAGTAGTATATAAAGTATCAATCCCACAAGGACTTAATACCTAATCTATTAATTTTATGAGGTCAAATGATTACTAGTATCTAACAGGTTGATTGATTGATTTGAAATGGTGATGATTTTGAATTTAAAAAAAAATAAGTAAATAAAATTGCATGAAAGTAGGTTTAAGAAAATTCAATATTAGGAAACTATATAGGGTTGTGAATCTTTCTAATATCTTTTAAAAGATGAAGTTGTTATTTCATGTTTGTGCAATATATTAGTTTACTAACCAGGAACACGAAATTATGCAAAAGCCTATGTCGATGGTCAGACGCAAATACCCAGTATAACCCAATTGAACCATATGTCTATGTCAACCAAATTACCTGGATTCTTTAAGTTTAAGTTCCAATTATGGCTACCCCCGCCCGAAAGGGTATATGTCTATCTTGTAAGGAAATATATTAAAGGGTTATCTATCCTCAAGGAAGATCGTGGGCTATTATGTCTAAGGCTGAAACCTAAAATTCCTTTGTCAAGTTTATTTTAGATTTACCAGATCAATCTTATTAGTGGCCAATTAACAAGACGCATTAAGTTTAAGACTTAATAAGTAAACCTTTAAATTATCCAAACTATAAAATAACCCATTATAAACCGGTGATATTAGAATTCATCACAACCCCAGATAATTAACTTAGTTACGACACATAACTAGGGCTAGTAAAGACTTAAAAGTAAAAGACATAAAGTAAAAATGCTGAAAAGTAATTGCGGTAAGGTAAAAGCTGAAAAGTAAATTACAATAAAATAAAATGCTAAGGTAAAAGGATCAACTTTTACTACTACTAATTTAGATATCTCCCTTAATATAATATATTAACTTGTGATTATTTTACCAACCAGCCATATAGGCGGTAACCTGATTAAGTCAAATTAAGTCCAACCGGCCATAAAGGCGGAACCAAAATAAACATGCCATATAGGCGGTAAGAAAATTTAATTACAAACCGACCAATCTGGCGGTTTCCTTACTTAGTCAGGTTTTAACCAGTTTAAAATGAATTACCAATTGACCAATATAGCGGTATCCTTATTAAGTCAAATTTTAAATAGTGAATATATTATAATTAAGGGAGATTAATCTAGATAGTAGTAATAAAAGTTTTACCTTTTACCCTAGCAGGGGGAAGTTACCTCCTCATGTTCAATAGTAAAAACTGAAATAGTAAAGAAAGTAAATTATTATTATTATTACAGAACGTAATTAAAATTAAATACAAAACTGAATTTAAAATAAACTAGATAGAAAACTCTTTATTTACATCAGACAATTCAGAGAGGAAGGTACATCTGAAACTAAAATTTCGAGCTCTATTTATAGGCGTCAATAAGTCCCGCGCGTCGCGACGCGCACGTTTCTTCTTATGTCTCGACGCACTGACGTGTCAGCTTCTGATTCATCCATTTCAGATTCTTATCTGCCACGTGGTAATTCAGATAAATAAGTCAATAATTGAGCTGAGTGGCAATGACGTGGCGAAACGTGGCGAAAGTGATTATCGGCACTATAGAATTGCGACACGTGGCACGCTGTCATTGGCTAATGATGACGTGGCAATGACATGGCACGTTGACTCGGTCATCTTCTGACGTGGATGATGACGTGGCTGACACATGGGATGACATGTGTCGACACATGGCGATTTCGATTGTCGGCACCATAAGATGATGACACGTGTCACGGCGCAAGTTAGCAGATCGGTTGTGATATTGACATGTGGCACGGTGCACGTTAGCAAATTTCGGCGCACGTTAGCAAAGTCAAACTTTTCAGATTCTGACATGTGTCATCGGCGCACGTTAGCATGGTACGGCGCACGTTAGGTGTTACGACGCAGCCTGCGCGTCGCGAGGCACAAAATAACCAAAATGCCCCAAGTTGTGATGGAACCTGCTAGTAACGAATGTAGCCAAGCTTTAGCTCTGTCTTTTAGGGAATATAGAAAAACCCGCAGTCTCATTGCTTATTCAGCTGCTCGGTTGTAATTGAAAGTACCGCAAACTTCCAGGAAGTTGCTGATGTGGGCATTAGGATCTTCAGTTGCATTTCCCCCAAACTGTAGTGACTGCTGAATCATCTGAATGCATGTTTTGATGTCACGTGCATTTCTGGTAAATAAGGAAGTACAATACATAAAATAAAGTTATCGACCACCGGAATGGTTCTGTCTCGAATGGGTATTGGTGGTGCAACCTCCAAAGGTTCAGGTTCCATGTTGACTAATGTTTCTTGGCCTTCTCGCCTTTCCCTTCTCAACTGTCTGATGGTTCTTTCAATTTCTGGGTCAAGCGGTCGGAGTTCAAAGCTTCTGGTTCTTCTCATGTAGTTTCTGAGAACCTGAAACACAAGAAAACAAAAAAATAAGTAAAAAGAAATTAGGTACAAGTAACGTATCTAACCCCAAAACTAATAGTGAAAGATAAATAAGTCCCCGGCAACGGCGTCAAAAACTTGACCGGTACGTAATCACACGCATATCGTTCAAGTAGTGTATAAAGTATTGATCCTACGAGGACTTAATACCTAATATATTAATTTTATGAGGTCAAATGATTACTAGTATCTAACAGGTTGATTGATTGATTTGAAATGGTGATGATTTTGAATTTAAAAAAAATAAGTAAATAAAATTGCACGAAAGTAGGTTTAAGAAAATTCAATATTAGGAAACTATCTAGGGTTGTGAATCTTTCTAATATCTTTTAAAAGATGAAGTGGTTATTTCATGTTTGTGCAATATATTAGTTTACTAACCAGGAACACGAAATTATGCAAAAGCCTATGTCGATGGTCAGACGCAAATACCCAGTATAACCCAATTGAACCATATGTCTATGTCAACCAAATTACTTGGATTCTTTAAGTTTAAGTTCCAATTATGGCTACCCCCGCCCGACGGGTATATGTCTATCTTGTAAGGAAATATATTAAAGGGTTATCTATCCTCAAGGAAGATCGTGGGCTATTATGTCTAAGGCTGAAACCTAAAATTCCTTTGTCAAGTTTATTTTAGATTTACCAGATCAATCTTATTAGTGGCCAATTAACAAGATGCATTAAGCTTAAGACTTAATAAGTAAACCTTTAAATTATCCAAACTATAAAATAACCCCTTTATAAACCGGTGATATTAGAATTCATCACAACCCCATATAATTAACTTAGTTACGACACATAACTAGGGCTAGTAAAAACTTAAAAGTAAAAGACATAAAGTAAAAATGCTGAAAAGTAATTGCGGTAAGGTAAAAGCTGAAAAGTAAATTACAATAAAATAAAATGCTAAGGTAAAAGGATCAACTTTTACTACTACTAATTTAGATATCTCCCTTAATATAATATATTAACTTGTGATTATTTTACCAACCAGCCATATAGGCGGTAACCTGATTAAGTCAAATTAAGTCCAACCAGCCATAAAGGCGGAACCAAAATAAACCTGCCATATAGGCGATTGTCGGCACCATAGGATGATGACACGTGTCACGGCACACGTTAGTAGATCGGTTTGTGATGTTGACACGTGGCACGACGCACGTTAGCAAAGTTCGGTGCACGTTAGCAAAGTCAAACTTTTCAGATTTTGACATGTGTCCCCGGTGCACATTAGCATGGTGCGGCGCACGTTAGGCGTCGCGAAACAACCTGCGCGTCACGATGTGTAAAATGACCAAAATGCCCTTTTGTGTTCTTTTTCACTATTTTGGCCCAAAATCACCTCCAGAATGTCCTGAAACTTTATTTATCTACAAAATAACACAAAACACATCAAAATATTCACAAAAATCAAGAAACAATACAAAATATTAAGTTAAATGAGTGGGAAATATTGATATAATTACCACTCATCAAGAACTTTCATGTATCGATTGTATGACTAGTCCTTAGACTTGAGGTCTTTACAATCTTATGTGTGGATCAAATAACTTTGACATTCTCCTTCCCCGGTTCAAAATATCCGGTCATAAGGGTATGATTGGGTCATTTGTTGAAACACATGAAGTTTGTAAAGATACAATAGAGAATCGCCACTCTCTCAGATAATATTTTCTTATAAGAGTAGTATTCCAGTTTGCGGGTTGATATGTTTGATCAGTGTTTGAGATTGTGGCCGCATCGGAAGAATCATGTGAGATTCTTGGGTTAGCATGATTCATGACACTATCAACATCATATCTTTGACTATATGGGCAGACACTTTCCATACCCTATGTCAAACGGTGGGGATACAGTGAGGCGATGGACTGTATCATATGTAAATCGCATACAGAATGGGTATATATCTTTCCTTCTCTTTTAGGGGCCTTGGCATGTTGCTAGATGTCAACCTTGATTATTGAAATCGAACGACCACCCGATCTGAGGATAGCACCAAGGGTAAAATACTCGTGCACTCAAGGCGTAGTCTTGTCGTTGAGTTTTGGCTTTGGTGTATGCACCTTTGGAGGCCACACACTTGGGTGGCTCTTTGGATCGTGGAAGATCTTGCTGATTTCGAGAAAAGCTTGTAGATTGGAGGGAGGACTAGAGGAGTCTTCGGTTCAAGTAAGTATTTTTCTTTCTTTTAATTAGAGTTCTTATGATAGTTAGCATGTTTAGGTTTATGTTCTTTGCATGTTTTATGACTTTTTATGCTTAGAATATATAGTAACATGCCTAGGCTTGTAGAATAATCAAAACAAATTAGTCTTGGTGTAGGCACTGCATTTTTGCACATAAGTCCCTATGATGAGTCTCATTTGGAGACACTACCTTTTAAGTCACGGAGGTCACGGAAAACGGACATCGGAAGGGGAAATTTAGAATAAACAAGGTTCACTGTTTTCGTTCGTGCTGCGTTCGTGTATACGTTCGAACTCCAAACAGATTGCGGGCGTTCGTGCCGCGTTCGAGGAGGCGTTCGAACGGTGTCGGTAATTCTGGTTTTGCTGCTAGCCTCACATTAAGCCCAATTCGCCCAAGCCTTGGCCCACACGCCCAAGCCCACTTAAAACACATATTTAACACATGGTGAAATCAAAACAAATCTAAAAATCACATACCAAATTGAAATAAACATTAAAATCAATCAAATATTTTAATTCCTTAATTAAGATATTCACCCACCAATTACACAAGATTTCTCCCTAACTTAACAAATATCATGCCTAATTAAAATCAATTATAAAAAAATTAAATATATTGATTTCCTATTCTAAACCAAATTTGTCCCCCCTCAATCTTTGACTTTCATTGCTCAACACCAAATCAAATCCCTTCCTTGTGAAACAAGGTGAAGCCCTAGCCTTTCTCTATATAAACAACCCCTAACCAAGACATGCACTCTGATAGCTCATTCATACAAGAAAAGCCTCCCCTAGCTCATACACATAATATACACGCACAAACAAGAAAAGCCTCTTCTAGTTCACTCACACAAGAAACACCCAAGCTTATGGACACAACTCTCCCTCACTCTCAATAACCAAAGATCACAAACCAAAGAACCCCCATTGCCTTGACCAAAACACATCCCGAACATCCCCTTTACCTCACCGAAAAATAGCCCATACAACAGCCCTAAAACACGCATACAGCAGCCCTAAACACACACATAAAACAGCCCCGAACCACACCATAACACCACCTAAAATCACACCCAAAATAGTAGCCAAAACACCCCAAAAACAGTAACTAAGATACACCAGCAAAGTGGCAGCGAATCGGAGTCAAAGCAGCAGCAAAAGACGGAGAACGACGACCCAAAACAGTAAGACAACGAACGAGAGCAGTGAACCAGTGAACCGGAAGAGTCGCGGAGCATCCACCCTTCCGACGACCGTACACCGTACTACCGAGAGACGACATAAAAGGTTAGACCTGAGGGCACCTTGTATTTATTATCTTTCATTTGTCTTTTACTTATTCTAACATATTTTTTATTGCATGAGAGTCGTTTTGTTGAGGCATGATGTGAATTCCGGATAAACGGAATGCATGTTCTCTTTTGTGGTATATCGGATGGAAACCCGGACGTAAATTCCGTAGCTGAATCCGAATGGACGGTAGTACGGTCTGCACTCGGGACACAACTCCACGTACCACTTGAGAGATACATATATTCCGTTTCGTCCAAACTTGTATTTGAGCATGATGTAGTTAGCACGTTTTTATTTATTTAGCATGATTTAGCCTTAGTATGTTAATCTTTATGCATGATTTAGGTGTCCATGTGATTAGATATGTCGTTGTTGTGATCCTGTTTGAATGCGGTATCTAAAATCATATGAATGTATGCAATCTGCCAGTTCTCATTCGAACGCGTCATCGAACACAACTCGAACGCGAACCTTCTGTTTACCGTTCAAACGCGTTATCAAACGCTACTCGAACGCGCATGCATTTTGTATCATCAGGTCTGGTCTCGTTCGAACGCGTTATCAAACGCTACATGAACGCGAACCTTCTGTTTACCGTTCGAACGCGTTTACGAACGCTACACGAATGCGCATGATGAGTGATAAATGTATCACTATTTCCCACTCATTTAACTTAATATTTTGTATAGTTTCTTGAGTTTTGTGAATATTTTGATGTGTTTTGTGTTATTTTGTAGATAAATAAAGTTTCAGGACATTCTAGAGGTGATTTGGAGCAAAACTGTGAAATTTGGTGAAATTTGGCAAAAAGGGTATTTTGGTAATTTTGGGCATCCCGACACAAATTTTGGTAATTTTGGACATCCCGACACCAAAATAAAGTTTCAGGACATTCTGGAGGTAATTTGGAGCAAAACTGTGAAATTTGGCGAAAATGGTATTTTGGTAATTTTGGGCGTCCCGACACCGAGGGTATTTTGGTAATTTAACCACCATGCCACGTGTCAAAGATTCAACGAGCCGTCTTTTTTAGCACACCATGCCACGTGTCGAAAATTCAGCGATCCAAAAAAAATAATAATAAAAAATAAAAATCAGAAAAATAATAAAAAATAAAAATCAGAAAAATAATAATAAAAAATTAGATTTTTTTTGCCTATAAATAGATTTCGAATTTTTAGTTTCAAATGTACCTCTTCCTCTGAAATCCTTATAAATAAATTGAGAGTTCTTCATATTTTCTTCTTTTATTCAGTTTTATTTACGCTTTGTAGTAGTAATTCTATCCATCCATGAGGGGGTAACTTCTCTATGCTGAGGTAATAAGGTAATACTTTTACTTTTTCTATTTAGATTAATCTCCCTTAAAATATAATATATAAACTATATAAAATCTGAATTAATAAAAAGATACCGCCATTCTAGGTCGGTTGGTTATTCAATTTAAACTGGTTAAACCTGACTTAATGAGGATACCGCCATTCTAGGTCGGTTGGTTTAAATTTATATTTCTGTTCCGCCTTATGGCTGGTATATTTGAATTTGACTTAATCAGGATACCGCCATTCCGGACGGTTGGTTTAAAATATCACAAGTATATATATTATTATTTTATGGGAGATATCTAAATAGTATATAGTAGAAGTTATTTCCTTTTATCTTAGCATTTCATTTCTTTTTATTGCAATTCATTATTCTACAATTACTTTTCAGCAATTTAATTTTATGTCTTTTAAGTTTTTATCAGTTTTAACTATGTATTGTAACTAAGTTAAATATCTAGGGTTGTGATAAAATCTAATATCACTGGTTTAAAAAAGGGTTAGATTATAGTTTGGGTAATTAAAGAGTTATTTGTTGAGTCATAATCTTAATGCTTTTTTTAACTGGCCATTAATAAAATTGACTAAATAAAACTTAAAATGAACTAGACATAGAGATTTTAAGTTAAAGACCACAGACTTAACAACCCACGATCTTCTTTAAGGATAGATAAACCTTTAATAGATTTCCTTACAGGATAGGAATATACCTGTTGGGCGGGGGTAATCATAATTGGAATTCAATCTTAATGAATCTAGGTAATTTAATTGACATAGACATATGGTTCAATTTGATTATTCTAGGTATTTGTAAATGATCGTTCGAAAGAGGCTTTACATAATTTAGTATTCCAAATTAATAACTCAATATTTTACCCAACTATGATTAACTACTTCATCATTTAATAAGTATTGGAGAATTCACAACCCTAGATAGTTTTAATTCTCATTAATCTACTCTCAATTCTTTTACTTGTTTTAAATTTAGAATCATCGTCATTTTAATCAAACAACTTGTTAGATATCAGTAATCACTTAACCTCATAAAATTAATAGAATAGGTAATAAGTCCTCGTGGGATCAATATCTTTTTATACTACTTGAACGATACGTGCGCTTGCGTTTAACGTGTGTGATTACGCCGGTCAGCGCACACACTGAACTAAGTCTGTCTCATCATATTTCATGCACAACTGTCTTTTGGGTGATTTCCCTTGCATTATGTAGCCAATCATATTATTGTATGCCTGCATTCACTCATTCGATGTGTTCTTGGATGATATTCAAGCATGATTAGGTTGTTAGCATGTCATTTGGTTAATATGTTCATGAGATGATATTCAAGCATGATTAGGTTGTTCTTAGTTTTCCCTATGATATGATTGAGAAATGTTCATGAGATTGCCATGTGATGTTGCATGTTGTGATGAACTTGTTGATGTATGCATGTGAATTTAGAAGCATGATACTCTTGGAAATAAGTGTTACTTAAACTTGATTAGATTATTACATAAATCCTTTCATTACAAGTGACATAAGTAAGGGACCATTCCGAACCCAACGGTTTGAGGTCTTCCCTTGCGAGGGGTGAGTGCGGCCTTAAATCTCATTTTCCAGGTTCACACCGGGTGGCGACTCCATTATTCTCCGGTTTAGTCCCCCGTGGCTATTCCGTACTCTCAACCGGGCCGCGAGCCCGGGACAGCATGTGTCGCTCAGTTCCTGTGTTCCCACACTTGGGCAAAGGGATAGCGGCATCATAATTTCTTCTTGATTTTCCGCTGTGCACTCACGGCCGCTTCCCTACAGTGGTATCAGCGCGCCTTTTTTGTTTTGATTAGTTCTTTCTCATTTGAACTCGGAATTGGGTGTGTAAAAGCTCGTTGGAAAGCTAACACCCTGAACTTAATTTTAGATTGCATGATTTGGGTAAGATTTGAATTGTGAAATTGCATTTAAAGTTCACGGATCTGTAAAAAAAATATGAATAGTAAATTTATTTGATTAAAATAAAATGCAATATCATAATTAAATATTAATCAAAGTTATTTAATGCCTAAAATAATTCCAACATATTAAAACTCCTATGCTTGATGATTCTATGTATGATTAGAATTGGCATGATTATTTTAGGGAGCAAGTATCTAGAGACTTTCTAAGGAAATAGATAGTGTATTGCTTATCCCTTAGCTAAGTAATTATTCCATGATGAACTTAGAGATTTATTACCTTTAAGGCTAATAGATATAAATCACTTGTTTATAATAAAAGACATTATAAAAGATACAAGTAGGGTGGGACCAAGGCGTTAATAAAACTTTCCAAACTAAAGTTAATTTAACCAAAGGTATTACTAGAGTTAGATAATGATTTGGTGTCTTCCTTCACTCACTACCTTTTTATAGCCAAAAGGAAAAGCTGTGAAGACATCTAGATAATCATTTACTCAAAGCTTACCTTAAAGCATATTTAATGTGTTGGACTAATTTGGAGGATCTATTGTTTATTCTTGTCACCAAGGCAATAAGAGCCTAAGAGGTAATGGTATTTAAGAGAGTTCGCTCCACCCTCCCTCTGGGGAATTTTCAATGGAGGAATCCATTTGACAGTTATTTACTTAAACTTGCTAAAATCCTCAATAATAATTTAATTCTAAAATTTGCCTCCCATTGTAAAGTATAGACCTAAATGGCTTAAACCGTATTGGCAGGACCCTTAGGCGTGGTCTTATAACTTAGTGGCAAAGATGGGTGTCCACAAGGACTAGCATAAGCTATGGCATGTTTGATTGCCCAAACCAATGATCAAGGAATTGTGATTTATATCATAAATGGTTGGGAACCTACCTAATTATCGTATTTTATAACAACCGGCCCTAGTCGGAGTTATGAAATGATGATAATGGGATCTTTGCCCACAAGAAATCCATCATATTGGGGTTCATGCGATTTGCTTAAATTTTTAAAATAATTGAGTGGGAGCAACTTCATAATATTAAAAGCCCATGTTATTATGAAACATTAATGAAAACATATTCCTAATTTTAACATTTTCTCTTAACATGTGGGTTAAAATATTTCACAAACATTCAAATGGAAAACAGAGTATCACTTCGTTCCATCCTTGATGAGCTTAAGCTCAAAGGGGACAACTACAATGACTGGTTTAGAAACCTTAAAATTATCTTACGACAAGAAAAGATTTTCTATGTTCTTGAAAGACCATTCCCCCTGATGAGCAAGCAGTTTCCATAATGCTTGGCTCTATGTCGGATGAACTTCAGAAAGCTCATGAAGATATGGATGCTCAAACCATCATCTTTCACTTGAAGGAGTTGTATGCAACTTTCATTCACACCGTGAGATTCCAAGTGTCATGTGCCTTATTCCAAACAAAGTATAAGGAAAGATCTGTTAGTGGACATGTGCTTAAGATGATTGGCCACATTGAAAATTGGCCAACCTCGGGTTCATCATGGATCATGAGATAGGTCACGATCTAATTCTTCAGTCCTTACCAAAGACTTCTCTAACTTTATTATGCAGTTTCATTTGTCTGATAAAGAAGCTACTTTAACAGAATTATACAATCTGATAAAGCAAGGAGAGAAGGACTTGAAACTGGAGCTTAAACCTCTATCATGCTTAAGGGTACGGACCTGAAGCCACGAGGCCTAAAGAAAAATAAGGGCAAGGCCAAGGCTCCAGATCACCTAAAGCCCAATGGTAAGGTGGAGAAGAAAAATGGAAAGGGGAAATGATTCTTTTGTGGAAAGAATGGTCATTGGAAGAAAGACTGCAGATCCTTGAAAGCCAAGGAAGCTAGGGAAGCCCAATAGGCCAAGAAGCCCAATGCTTCAGGTATGTTGTATATGATTGAACTATATTCTCAAGACTCTGAACCTTCTACTTGGGTGCTTGACACTGGTTGTGGGACTCACTTGTGTAACAATGTGCAGGGCCTGAGAAATAGTAGGAGACTTTGTCATGAGGAGGTTGACTTACGCATGGGTAATGAAGCAAAACTGGATGCATTGTGCGTGGGGACTTATTCATTAGTTTTGCCGAATGGTTTAGTTTTAGACTTAGAAGATTGTGTTTATGTACATTCTCTAGTAAAGAACATCATTTCAATTTCTTATTTATGTAATAAAGGCTTTTCATGCCTAATAAGTTGTAATGAATATTCTATTTATTTCAATGAATAAAATATGGAGATGGTATTTTTGAATAATGGTATCTATGTCTTACAAACTAACAAAGAATGTTCAACCTCTAATATATACAACGTTAACTCGAGTAATCTCAATGAATCACTTATATGGCACAGTCGCTTAGGTCATATCAATGAAACAAGATTAACAAAGCTACATAAGGATGGATATTTCAGACCCTTCAAATATGAACCTTATGGAACTTGTGAGTCTTATTTACTTGGTAAAATAACCAAATTACCATTCAAAGGTAAAGGACAATGTGCAGCGGAGACATTAGAACTGATACACTCTGATGTATGCGGACCAATGTTAGTCACCGCTAGAGGTGGATTCTCCTACTTCATTACCTTTATCAATGGTCACTCGAGATATGGGTATGTATACCTTATGCGGTACAAATCTGAAGCCTTTGAGAAATTCAAAGTCTTCAAAGCTGTGTTGGGTTTGCTAGGTTATCCCAAGATCAAATTAAGCAATGAAAACATGTGAATACATCAAAGTAAAGTTGTGGAATACTCACTTTGATCGGCTTTACGAAGGGAAGAACACAAAAATTTTCCTCCTCCATGGAAGCTCTCGGCCAAGCCCTTTTGTGCTCCTTCAAGTTTTGGTCAACCCCTCCATTTGTGATCCTTCAAGCTCCAAGCTTTAAGTGTGATTCCATGCTCATGAATGGGTTTCCCTATCACCTTTGTTTGACCCCTTTGGTGTGCTAGCACTCTTGAAAATTTGCCACAATTTTCTATTTCCCCTTGTGTTGCTCTCGGCAAAGGAGAAGCAAAAGAGAGAAAAAAAATAGCCCTTGGCCGAATGGGAGAGAAGAGTTGTGTGTTGGTTGTGTTTGATTTCAAAAATCAAATACATAATACAATTACCAAGAATTGTACAAGACTTTAAAGTCTTCAACCACCCCCATCAATCACAAAAAGTGACAAGCATCACATCACTCAAAGTTGATGTGACTTACATCACAAGAATGACTAATGATGTGATGTGTGATGTGACTTATGGGCCCCACTTGATTCGAAATGCGAGTGGGCCCACAAACACTCCTGGGCTCGGGTTCGCTAATTCTGAATTAACGAATTTTCCGTTGCGACGTAATTAAATCAAATTTAATTAAATAATTATGCCTAGCAAAATTACTATTCATGTCGCTAGCGAATTAATTCTAAATTAACTCGTTTGCCCGAATTAAAATCTAATTTTAATTCCGCGTCGAAATCTAATTTCGTTTAATATATCGAATATATTAATTTATCGATTAATTCCAAATTAATCGTTCTCTCTCTTTAAATAATATTTTATCCCAGATAAAATATCTCCGTAATTAATCCTAGATTAATTTTCTCTCTCTATTAATTAATCCCAGATTAATAATGTGCGAGTCATACTTCCTCGGTGAATCTTCGGGAAGCGACCCATGAGATCCCCGAATATGTTGGCAGTAAATCCGGTCGTCGGACTATCCGAACACGTACGTACCTAGTACTACATTTTTACCGATTTACAATACATGGTTGGCTTCTAGCAAAGCACCGTGCCTACCCAATTCTCCAGAAATATTCTTAAAGGAATATGTAATCTATATCAGGCATAGTATACGTAGTATTTCGTATTACGATCCAGTATCTGATGTCACGTGCTAGGCCTGGGGCTGGAATTGTGTCTGCCCTGTACGAAGCACATGTCGGATCTCTGGTAACTAGTCTCTATTATCGGATAATCATGACCTAGTCATATTATCCCGATGACTGCAGTACTAAAGAGTACTAGTTCCGTATCCTACGTGACCATCATCTCCATATGACTGGAGTGATACTTCCATCTTGACATCACACCCAATACACTACGATTCTCAATATACCCAGAAGAGGCGTACACAGAACCTGTTAAAGCCCTGGACGACCAAAACCAAAGTATATTGATTGTCGCAAGTATTAGCGGTGCAAGTCTCAGGTTAAGACCAAATACACCTACCCTGATTCGGACTTCCATAAACACATAGTCATACTACCAATGGAATTCCGAGGGGTCTATCCAGAGCGAAGCTGTTTCCGTACCATCGGTAAACACAACCTCTTATTACACTTGCATGAGTATCCAATACCCAAGTATATGAGAACTATGTCGTTATGCTCCCATAACACGCACAAGTGCAATACTAGTCTATTCCGTATTATCGATGTCCAATCTCGATAACACTATGACTATGGATGTTCTAATGATTAAACCTTCATGGATTGATATTGTCTTATATCTTATCAATCCGGAACTAATCATATGGACTTTTATCATTTATGTATCTTGGTAATCCAATTACAAATGATAAAAGAGCAATTTCCTTTGTCACATAGTTAATTTGTACAATAACACCATGTTCTGTACAAATAGTGATGCTATGGGTTATAATTGTCCAACAAACTGAAGTAGAAAACCAGCTTAATAAAAGTATTAAGTCACTAAGGTCTGACTGAGGTGGTGAATACTTAAGCGATGAATTTCAAGATTACTTGAGAGAAAATGGCATTGTTTCCCAGTGGACTCCTCCGGGAACTCCACAGTATAATGGGGTCTCCGAAAGGAGAAATCAGACATTATTAGATATGGTCTGATCAATGATGCCAGACACGGATCTACGTCTTTCATTTTGGGGTCTTGCTTTATGGTCTGGGAAACGTCCTAGTCTTAGTTATCTAAGAGTTTGGAGATGTGACGCATATGTTACGCTCACACAAACTAACAAAGTTAAATGTAAATTTGTAGGATATGCCTTGAACTCAAGAGCATACGTGTTCTACGTCCCAAATGAACAAAGAACATTTGTCTCACGAAATGCTAAATTTCTAGAGAATGAATTCCTTCTCAAGAAACATAGTGGGAGTAGACTTGACCTCGATGAGGTACGAGAAGAACAAACTAATATAAAACTAAACCCAGGCCCTTCAAAATGGCAGCGACGGAACAACCACAAGGTTATGAACTTAGAATGTCTGGTAGGGAAAGACATTAGCCTGAAAGATATGGTTTCCATATTGATGAGGAACATGATCAGGTCATTGATAATGACGATCCTACCAGTTATGATGAAGCAATGTGTGACATTGATTCAGTCAAGTGGCTTGAGGCCATGAAATCCGGAATAGACTCTATGTATCAGAATCAAGTCTAAGACTTGGTGGATGCACCTGAAGGGATAAAACTCATAGGCTGCAAGTGGATTTACAAGCGTAAAACTGTTACAGAAGGAAACATCCAAACCTATAAGGCTAGGTTGGTGGCGAAAGGTTATAGACAAATCCAAGGAATTGACTATGACGAAACCTTCTCGCATGTTGCAATGATAAAGTCAATTCAAATTTTACTGTCACTAGCTGCACACTTTGATTATGAGATTTGGTAGATGGATGTCAAAACAGCCTTCCTTAATGGGAACCTCGTAGAGGAAGTCTATATGACACAACCTGAGGGGTTTTCATCTAATGATGATCATAATAAAGTATGCAAGTTTAAATGATCCATTTATGGACTCATGCAAGCCTCCAGAAGTTAGAATATACGATTTGATGAGACAATCAAAGAATTTGACTTCATCAAAAATGTAGACGAGCCTTGTGTTTACAGGAAAAGTAGTGGGAGTGCTGTTGTATTTATTGTATTATATGTCGATGACATATTAATCATCGGGAATGATATTCCCATGATGCAAGCCACCAAGCAATGGTTATCTCAGAATTCCTCAATGAAAGATTTGGGAGAAGCAGCCTACATCTTCAGCATTAAGATCTACCGTAATAGATCTAAGAGGTTGTTAGGACTTTCTCAATCTACATACATAGATAAAGTTTTGAAAAGATTCAAAATGGAAGATTCCAAAAGAGGTAATTTACCTATTTGTCATGGAATCAAATTATCTAAGGAGCAATGTCCACATACTCCTTTAAATAGAGAGTGTATGAGTAGGATCTCTTATGCTTCAGTAATAGGATCGATCATGTACGCCATGCTATGTACAAGACCTGATGTCTCTTATGCTCTTAGCATAACGAGCAGGTATCAGACAAATCCTGGTGAGCAACACTGGGCAGCTGTCAAAACAATCCTCAAGTATCTGAGAAGAACTAAGGATGTGTTCTTGACATACGGAGATTGTTCTGAGATGAAAGTCATTGGTTACTATGATGCGAGATTTCAGACCGATAGGGATGACAGCAGATCACAAACAGGATATCTGTTTACTTTGAATGGCGGTGTTGTCAATTGGAAAAGCTCAAAACAGTCAACTACAGTGGACTCCACCACTGAAGCCGAGTATATTGCATCATCTGAGGCAGATAAAGAAGCAGTCTGGATAAAAAAAGTTCATCACGGAGCTGGAAGTGCTTCCTGTGAAAAATAATGGCGTCACGATGTACTGTGACAACACGGGCGCCATTGCTCAATCAAAAGAACCAAGGTCCCACTAGAAATCCAAGCATGTACTCAGGCGATTTCATCTCATCAGGGAGATTGTTGAGAGAAAAGAAGTTATTATAGAGAAAATACCCACATAAGATAATCTTGCAGATTCTCTGACTAAAGGGCTGACTCAACAAAAGCATGATAGGCACACCCGAGAGTATGGTGTCTAGATTCATACTAGTTGGCTATAGTGCAAGTGGGAGATTGTTAGGGATATGCCCTATACCCAACTTGTGGATGGGCTATATGTACATGTATTTGTAATATTCTCATTAATTAATAAAATGGCAATCTTTATTATACGTGTCTTACATAACTTATATGAATCATCAAACACTGTAATAAAGCCCTTAGAGTAATAAGATGATGGCTTCCACGCCTTATGAGAATCATTACTCTTAAACGTTCCTAGTCATAGTTTTGTGAATAATATGGGCGTTCACAAAGCGGAGAGACTAGCATGATAATATGATCCGCCCTTAAGTGGGGTAGCCGATCTCATAGGCTACTAGCGGAAATCCGTCCGCTTGGTGTATCACATGGATGCATGAGTTTCTCGTGTCCATCGAACTGACCGCCAAAAGTTTTCACAAAGTTATGTGTTGATCAAATAACTTTGACATTCTCCTTCCCCGGTTCAAAAGATCCGTTCATAAGGGTATGATTGGGTCATTTATTGAAACACATGAAGTTTGTAAAGATACAACAGAGAATCGCCACTCTCTCGGATAATATTTTCTTATAAGAGTAGTATTCCAGTTCGCGGGTTGATATGTGTGATCAGAGATTGAGACTGTGGCCGCAGCGGAAGAATCATGTTAGATTCTTGGGTTACCACGATTCATGACACTATCAACATCATACCTTTGACTATATGGGTAGACATTTTCCATACCCTGGGTCAAACGGTGGGGATACAGTGAGGTGAGAGACCGTATCATATGTAAATCGTATACAGAATGGGTATATATATTTCCTTCTCATTTGGGGGGCATTGGCATTTTGCTAGATGTCAACCTTGGTCACTGAAATCGAACGACCATCTGATCGGATGGTAATTTATGTTCGATTAAATTATCACGATTCATTTCATGTCCAACTTGAGGGGAACCCAAAAGGTCACACACAATAAAGTTGAAATCAATGGTTAACAGTGCACAGTACAAATTTAACAGCATATATGATTGTTGTAGGAATTGTTCATAAATGGTTCAATGTGTTTAGTTATTGAACAGATCATTTATGAGGTTCCATAGTGGCTTAGGGATTGGTGAATGACGATAGGGGTACTCTGGGAATTAGAATAAATAAATAAAACATGAATAGTAATGTGAATAGTAAATTTTTTTTATTTGTTATTTGTTTTGAATTCCAATTCGGCCAAACTCTTATTAGGGTTTTATAATCTCATTAAACCACTAAATTAAGATCCAATGGCTAAGATTAAATTATTTTTTATCCACATCGGATTCTTATTTAATTTTGTTGTCTTTAGAGCACCTATAAAAACCCAAAGAAGTCTTTACAAATTTTTGCACCAAACCTTCCATATCTTGGGTTTATATAAGTGAGCAACTATAAAGTTTATGAGTAAGCCACTGATTTTGAGGATCCTTAAGTCTAATTGACTAGAGGAACCTCGAGTTAAAGGTTTTGAGTGTTGGATAATATGACCCATAGCGTCACTATTTGTACAGATCACGGTGTTGTTGTACAAATTAACTATGTGACAAGGAAATTGCACTCTCATCATTTATGATTAAATCACCATAAAT
>SKCR01034040.1:0-32580 GCA_019454045.1 Zanthoxylum bungeanum
GTATTGTGACAATTAACGGGGCCATAGCACAGGCTAAGGAACCAAGGTCTCATCAACGGTCCAAGCATGTTCTTCGACGTTACCATCTGATTCGGGAGATCATACATCGTGGCGATGTAAAAGTCGAGAAGGTCACATCAGATTATAACATTGCAGACCCGCTGACGAAGGCTGTCATTCAGCAAGTTTTGAACGACACATACATAGTTCGGGTATTAGATGCTTGAGTGACTGGGCTATAGGCCAAGTGGGAGATGTTAGACATTATTATTTTGCCATCTAGTGAAGTCGAGTAGTTAGCACCCCCGAAGTACCTTCAACAGCGAGTTCCCGTAGGTGAATATCAAGAAGTTCAGTTCATTCCATTTCATAGGCTGAAAGCAAGACAGTTAGTTGGAGTAGCTCGCCGGTAGGTCTATCTATTCCTCAAAGACAGCTTCAGTTGCAAGGAACTTATAACTATGGGTAATTGGGTTGCATGGGGAATTATTGAAGTGCAAGCATCTCTTGTACTTGACCAAGGAGAAATTCTTCGAACCAATGACCCACCTTCTTGTTATTAGCGCTACTCCGTTCAATCATAGATCCATCCATAATAAAATAAATATCCCATTCCCGAATGGTTTGCCCAAATATAGGTGTGTTTCAGGAACGACAATACCTTTTCAAGCACAGCCCACTGGAGTTAAGCTTTTTGGGACTCATCTTCTCTTCGTCCTTTACCTTAGTTCCTTAGTTTTAGTTATGGATTAATATAAGATGGCAGAAGCTTGTCCTCAAGCACAGAACGGATACTGGGGGAATGAAAAAAAGAACTGAAACCGTTTTCCATGTCGTTGAGGGGGTGTGTTAGACATTATGTCCCATAGCGTCACTGTTTGTAAATGATATTGTATTATTGTACAAAATTAACTATGTGATAATGAAATTGCCTTTTGCCGTTTGTAATTTTATTTACTTTGATATATAAATGGCAAAAGTCTATATGATTAGTACTGGATTGAGATGATAATGAGACAGTATCAATCCATAAAGGTTTAATCATTAAATATCCCTAGCCGTAGTATTATCGAGACTGGACATCGATAATGCGGAATAGGCTAGTATTGCGCTTGTGCACGTTGTGAGGGCACAACAGCATAGTTCTCATATATTTAAGTATTGGATACTTATGCAAGTGCGATAGGAGGTTGTGTTTTACCGATGGTACGGAAAACAGCTTCGCTCTGGATAGACCCCGCGGAATCCCATTGGTAGTATGTCTATGTGTCTATGGGAGGCCGCATCAGGGTAGGTGTATATGGTCTTAACCTGAGACTTACATCGCTAGTACTTGCGACAATCGGTAAACTTTGGTTTTGTGGTTGGGGACCTTAACCGGTTCTGTGTAACCTCTTCTGGGTTTATCGAGAAGCGTAGTGTACTGGATGTGATGTCAAGATGGAAGTATCGCTTCAGACATATGGAGGTGATGATCATGCAGGGCACAGAACTAGTACTCTATAAAAGGTTGCAACCGTCGGGACAATATGACCAGGTCAGGATTGTCCGATTTAAGAGACTAGTTGCTTGATGTCCGATATATGTTTCGTACGGGGCAGACACATCTCCAGCCCTAGGCCTAGCATGTGATCATCCGATACTGGATCGATGTACGCAATACTACGGTATACTACGCTGATATAGATCTTATATCCTATAAGAATATTTCTGGAGAATTGGGTAGGCATGGCGCTTTGCTAGAAGCCAACCTTGTCTTGTGAATCGGTAAAGACGTAGTACGAGGTACGTACGTGTTCGGATTATCCGACGACCGTATTACTGCCAAAATATCCGGAGGTCTCTTGGGTCGCTTCCCGAAGATTCACCTATGATATTTGATTCGAATTTAATTAATCTTGGATTAATTACGGAGAAACTTTATCTTGGATAAAGTGCCTTATTTAGAGAGAGAGAACGATTAATTTGGAATTAATCAGTAAGATTATTTATTAGCGATAAATAATTGAAATTCGATTTCGACGCGAAATTAAAATTAGATTTTAATTCGGGCATACGAGTTAATTTAGAAATAATTCGTTAGCGACGTAAATAATAATTTCGCTAGGCGCGATTGTTTATTTAAATTCGATTTAATTAACGTCGCGACGCAAGTTCGGTATTCGGAAATATCGAACCCGAACGCTGTGTAGTGGACGTGGGCCCACTTTCATTGGGAACGTGTGGGGCCCACATGACACTTGTCATTATATGCATTATTTTAATGATAAGGCATTGCATGGTGATAGTGTGCCATTACACTCAAAGGCTTTGCATGGAGTTTGAGTGTTGACACTCTAAGCCATTGCATGGTTTATGTCATAGATTATTATTAATTTAATAAATTATAACATAAATATAAATTGATTTTTGGTTAAAACAAATATCAATTTTTAAGACTTTACACAAAATCTCTCTTCTCTCTCAAATTGCCGAGAACTCCATTGACAAGGGCAAGGAAGATTTGATCTTCTATTTCTCCATTTTTGCTAGCACAAGCAAGGGATCAAAAGAGGTGATAGGGAAACCATCAAAGAGCTTGGAATACAAAAGCTTGGAGCTTCAAGTCTTCTTCCTCCTCTGGCCGAATCTTCCACAACTTGGAGCTTCTACCATTTGATCATCTTCTTCATCACAAGGTATTGTAAGTATGATTCCGCCATACTTCATGTTTATATATATTCTTTATAGTATTTCACATGCTAATCTTTGTTTGGGACATATTATAGAAACCAACAGGGTGTTAGCATACGACATTACCGGTTGAAATGGAACTGAATGCTTAAGTCTTCACTTCGGATTCCACATTGCAATCTCTGTCGACTTATCCTCTGCAATTAGTCTAGCCAAGTCCACTAGAAACAGATTGTAAGGTTGAAGTCCCGCTTTTGGCAAAGCTAACCCGAAGACTCATTCAGGCAATGCAATGCCAGGCTAGGTAAAAAACGCTGCTTCGAGTTACTCGAGCCTCAGCTCTGAGAACAGGGGTATGCCAGCTTGTTGATGCACCTAGGCGGACAGCAAGCAAACAAGCTCAAAGGCCATTTGCGGGACATTTCACACGGCTTAAACCTCCCTCATGTACAATCTACTACCATCAGCTATGTCAAACTCAAAAGTGTTTCTCTAGGCAGATCCTCGAGCGAAGGGAGTGGATCTCTATGAATCTTACTCTCATTTTTTTTTATTCCGATGAGGAAGACAATGAAGAAGGATGGACCGCGTGTACCAAGCGCAAGGCGAGCTAAAAGAAGAAGATACAGCCTTCCCACGTGTCTAAATTGACCATTAAGTTGGTGCCTCCTCAAAAGAAGTATACTAAAAAGAAAAATCAAGCTCAAAAGTCGAAGGGCTTGGTTTCTCAACACAACAGCCTATGCCTTTCATTACTCTCGAAGAGCTCATCAAACAGCTAACGGATGAGTACGTTCAGAAGCAACGCACACCTGTAATGCTAGACGAGTTTATGTCAGAAGGATGGCGCACCAGAATCCCTCGTAATGATGATGATGACGAGGATCACAGTCCGATTATCATTGAGTTTTGGGGGATAATTTATGCAGTCACTGACTCAGATTATGATAAGGAAACCCCCTATTCTTCCCAAAAGAAAAAGAACCTTTCCGCCTTCCTACGAACGCTTCTCTCTTTAATCAAAATACGTGTAGCCTTTGCTTTCTCTTGTTCTTATCAGTACAGTCAACAATAAATAATCAGCTATTTCAAGAACCTTATCAGGGTGGGGTGAGCCCCTAGCCCGCCTGAAGATACTCATCCGTGAGGATAGGGTGTAGCCTAGGGAGAGGAATTAGATCCGCTAGAAGGGCTTCGTAGGGAAGAGAAGTTCTCTCAACTACGTCGAACCCTTAGTTATTGTTATTTTTCGACCGTTACTAAATTGGTTATTGGTCGGATAGATCTCAACCACTATTATAGACTAATCTTTCTAGGCATAGCAAGCTTTTCTATCTATAGAGATAGTCGCATGTAATGACAGATCACAGCTATATGAAAGTAATTAGTAAACTACCTGTCCTCTAGCAAGCAAGTAAGCCAACTACCTTATCTCATTAGCGAAGCTAGAGTACATGAGTAGACTGCTTTCTTAGTTAGAAAATTGAAATGATAAATTTATCTCCCCTTTTCGGTCCACACTGGAGAACTCGTCTCTCAGGCTAGGCTCTATTGGGCCTTTATTTATTAGAAAAGCAGGAAAGAAGACATTAACATACGTAATTAGAGAAGTGAACCAGGTTCTGTTCTGAGCTAGAAACTCTTAGTTTTCGTATGATTAGATTGGGCGGTGAACCAAAAAAAACATAGTCCGACTTGCATGTGTTAAGCACCGCCAGCGTTCATCTTGAGCCAGGATCGAACTCTCCATGAGATTCATAGTTGCATTACTTATAGCTTCCTTGTTCGTAGACAAAGCTGATTCGGAATTGGGGTACGTCCAATTCTGAGACCAACTTATAGAAAGCCATACCCATCTGATAAGGTGAAATCACCAAACCTTCCGGGAATCCAAGCCAAAACTCTAATGGCATTGGGCATATCCCACCAGGCGATAACGCCACTAACACATGACGGAACCAGTGCCTGTTGTAGTTAGGATTGATGTGTTCTGGTCGAGAAGAATATCTTCGATAACCAGCTCCGAAAAGTCTCATAGAGACTTGAATAGAGGAGACACCAACATTCTTACACACTGGCATCCAAGCCACAGAATGACGAGCAGCCCGTAGCATTTTCACACTAACGGGAGACAAACTCTAGCTGGAACTCATGGTGCTTATGTATGGGATGGATTTCTGGCCTTGTACACTTTAAGTCTGTCCGGACATAGAAAGAAAATTCGGCCATGTTTTCTCTATGTCTGGCTGGACATAGTGAAAAAATCCAGCCAGATATCTTGCGATGTCCTATAGTAGTAGGGTTCTTTCTGAGAGTGAGAATCATGTTTTCATATAGTACAACCCTCAATATTTTCTATATATAGGCATTGTCTCCAACTTATTTTCATCATAAATAACTTTTCTTCCATTCTTTCTCGTTCCTAAAGATCCCATGAGGCTTCATTCTCCTCATTTTCTTGCCCTAGCACCACCGTTTTTCGAAAAACCTCAGGCCACCATAAAAAGTTCAGCCAAACATTTTAAATATCCTGCCAGCCTTCAAAATATCAGGCACCTTCCCAGAACATCCACCTGCTTCTATGGCTCGTACTTTGCAAGATCCTATCATGTCTCTTATCCATGAGGTATCTAATTGGTCACCCCCAGACTTGGCTCAGTTTGTCTCCCATTCGTTACCTCCACAGCGTCCAAATAGGTTATGTTTTCCTGAAGGCTACTTCAACATTATGGGATACCAAAAATCATGTTTTATGTTTCCATGGCCATAAATTATGTCCCATATATAAGGAATTCGCTGTAATTCTAGGCATGTGGTTCCCTCCTACATTTTTGGCGATGCCATTCTTCAAGAGCTATTACCCTTAGGAAGCTTCTAAAGCCTTCATTTTCAGCCCCAATGAGGCGGAAAAAGTAATATCATGCCCCATGTTTTTTGAGTTGAGGGCATTGCTAGATGCTTATTCTAACATAGAGGTTGGATCCTATTACTAAAGGAGTATAGTCAAGTTCTCCATTCTGGCCTAATATCTTTTGGCTGGCCATAATGGTGGGAGAGGTGATTATCGTCTTCTCTATATTATTTGAGGTATTAGATACGGCTATGACCCATCTCTTGTTATCTTGGCTAAGACACTACATGTCTTGGACGGAATCAAATAGAAGTCTGCTAGCCGATTTCTAGGGAGCACTTTACTCTTGTAGGTATGTTCAAATTTTACCTAGGCTGTCCTTTCGGATTTTCATCCTAGTGGGCCGCTCTATTGTTTGTCTGGGCCGTCTTTTCAGGTTTTCAACTAGCGAGCTAACATATTTTTTATAGGTGTGGCTGCAAGAGAAGTTGAAGCTTATTACTCCCCTCCAGTCTCAATCTTTACCTCTTACAGTCCCTGACATCAACTAGCATGGGATATGGTAAAGAAGAACCTTTTTTATGATGTGTGGAGGGAGTGGCTATAGCAACTGTCTAATGCAAAGATTTTGTGGATGTGCCCATAAGGATGTCTCAGCCACGTCATCTTGGACTTCTTTGGTCCCTGGGTCCCTCTCCCGAGTCTCCATACTCGCTCATTCTACCTTTCGGATAGACTTTATTGACAGTGCGGATGCCGCTCACACCTGGTCTTAGAGAGGCGTACCTTCCAAGGTGGGCCATATCCAGTCACTTCCTGGATCATTTCTGTGAAAAGTGGGATCAGCGGCGTATCTGGACTATCATCGCCCCAGAGTTTCTAATGCATCAAACATACATGAGTCCTCGATTAGTCATAGTTCTCATATATTTAAGAATTGGATACTTATGCAAGTGTGATAGGAGGTTGTGTTTACCGATGGTACGGAACAGCTTCGCTCTAGATAGACCCCGCGGAATCCCATTGGTAATATGACTATGTATCTATGGGAATCTGAATCATGGTAGATGTATTTGGTCTTAACCTGAGACTTGCATCCCTAATACTTGCGACAATCAATACGCTTTGGTTTTGGTCGTCCAGGGCTTTAACAGGTTTTATGTACGTCTCTTCTGGGTTTATTGAGAATCTTAGTGTATTGGGTGTGATGTCAAGACGAAAGTATCACTTCAGTCATATGGAGATGATGATCACGCAGGGATACAGAACTGGTTCTCTATTATGTTGGTACTATCGGGATAATATGACAAGGTCATGATTATCCGATTATAGAGACTAGTTGCTTGTGATCCGATATATGCTTCGTACGGGGCAGACACTATTCTAGCCCCATGCCTTGCATGTGACATCAGATACTGGATCGCAATACACAATACTTAGTATACTACGCCTGTCATAGATTATATATTCCGTAAAGAATATTTCTGGAGAATTGGGTAGGCACGGTGCTTTGCTAGAAGCCAAGCATGTCTTGTAAATCGGTAAGAATGTGGTACTGGGTACGCACGTGTTCAGATAGTTCGATGACCGGATTTACTGCCAACATTTCCAGGGATCTCATGGGTCACTTCCCGAAGATTAACCGATGACGTATGACTCGAACATAATTAATATGGGATTAATTATTAGAGAGAGAAAATTAATCTGGGAATAATTACGGCGAAAATTTATCTGGGATAAAATTTGAATAAAAGAGAGAGAATGATTAATTTAGAATTAATCGATTAAATAATATATTCGATATATTAAATGATATTAGATTTCATTGCGGAATTAAAATTGGATTTTAATTCAGGTGAATGAATTAATTTAGAATTAATTCGCAAGAGACTTTCGTAATAATTTTGCGAGACATTATTATTTAATTAAATTTGATCGATCATGTATGCCATGATATGTACGCGACCCGATGTCTCATATGCTTTGAGCATATGTAGTCGCTATCAGGTCGATCCAGGTGATAGTCACTGGGTTGCGGTTAAGAACATCCTTAAGTATCTTAGATGAACTAGGGATGCGTTCTTAATCTATGGAGATGGAGAACTTGAGGTAACTGGGTTTACCGACGTAAGTTTCCAAACTGATAAAGACGACTGTAAGTCGCAATCTGGGTACATATTTTGTTTGAACAACGGAGCAGTAAGCTGGAAATATTCCAAGTAAGAGACTGTTGCCGATTTAACAATAGAAGCGAAATATATTGCTGCAGCTGAAGCAGCAAAAGAGGCAGTTTGGATCCGTAAATTCCTAATTGGATTAGGAGTAGTTCCGTTAGCAGTTGAGCCCGTTCCATTGTATTGTGACAATAACGGGGCTATAGCGCAGGCTAAGGAACCGCGGTCTCATCAACGATCCAAAAAATGTTCTTTGACGTTTCCATCTGATTCGTGAGATCATACATCATGGCGATGTGAAGATCGAGAATGTCGCATTAGATGACAACATTGAAGATTCGCTGACGAAAGCTATTCGTCAGCAAAAGTTTGAGCGACATGTACATAGTTCAGGTGTTAGCTGCTTGAGTGACTGGCTATAGTGCAAGTGGGCGATTGTTGGACAATTATGACCCATAGTGTCACTATTTGTAAAAGACATTGTGGTTTTTGTACAAATTAACTATTTGACAATGGAAATTGCTATTTTATCATTTTGTAATTAGATTACTTGTATATATATAAATGATAAAAGTCCTTATGATTAGTTCCGGATTAATAAAATATGAGACGATATCAATCCACAAAAGGTTTAATCATTAAATAACCCTAGTCGTATTATTATCGAGACTGGACATCGATAATGCGGAATAGACTAGTATTGCACATGTGCGCGTTGTGGGAGCATAACGACATAGTTCTCATATATTTAAGTATTGGATACTGATGAGTGGTAAATCTATCACTAATACCCACTTATTTAACCTAATATTTTGTTTAGTTTCTTGAGTTTTGTGAATATTTTGATGTGTTTTGTGTTATTTTGTAGATAAATAAAGTTTCAGGACATTCTGGAGGTGATTTGGGCCAAAACAGTGAAAATTGGACGAAAATGGCATTTTGGTAATTTCTCGCGTCGCGACGCCAAGACATTCAGCGTCGCGACGCCTAACATGCGCCGAACAGTGCTAACGTGCGCCGGGTCCACAAATCAGAATCTGAAAAAAGTTTGACTTTGCTAACGTGCACCGTGCCACGTGTCACCATCACAGCCGATCTGCTAAAATGCGTCGTGCCACGTGTCATCATCCTACGGTGCCAACAGTCATCATCGCCACGTGTGCCACGTGTCACTCCATGTCATTGCCACGTCATCAGCCACATCACCAGGTTGACCAAGTCAAACTGCCACCTTACCGCCAAGTCATCATCAGCCAATCCGGAAGTGCCATGTGTCGCAATCCTACGGTGCCGACAGTCCCTTTCCCATGTGTCGCCACGTCACCGCCATGTCAGCGCCACATCAGCATCAATTATTGGCTATCTAATCCTTATCTGACACGTGGCGGATAAGAATCTAGCTGACCAATCAGAAGCCGCCACGTGTCACAATAATTGAGTCTCCAACAACCTCGACACGTGTCACCTTATAATCTTATCCAGAATCTGCAACCGACGAACCAGAGCGTGCCACGTCGACAGAAGCTGGCGTAACGACGCCGATGCCTATCCGTGCCTATAAATGGAGCTCGAGATTTCAGTTTTAGATGCACCACTCTCTCTCATCTCTTTGATGTAAAGAGAGAGTTTCTCTCTCTAGTTTCTTTTAGTTTTTAGTTTTTTTTTAGCTTTTAGTTTTGTAAATAATTTTAATTACGTTTTGTTAATATAGTAATTTATTTTTTTTTTACTTTTTACAGTTTTTACTATTCACCATGAGGAGGTAACTTCCCCAGCTAGGGTGAAAGGTAATTCTTTTACTATTACTGTTTAGATTAATCTCCCTTTAAAATAATATATTCACTATTTAAAATATTTACTTAAAAAGGATACCGCCAGATTGGTCGGTTGGTAATTCATTTTAATCTGGTTTAAACCTGACTAATAAAGGATACCGCCAGATTGGTCGGTTGGTAATATTATCACAAGTTTATATATTATTTTATGGGAGATATCTAAAATAGTAAATGGTAAAAGTAATTCCTTTTACCTTTGCATTTTATTTTATTTTACTTTTCAGTTTTTACTTTATGTCTTTTACTGTTCAGCATTTTTACTTTATGTCTTTTACTTTTAAGTTTTTACTAGCCCTAATTATGTGTTAGTTATCTGGGGTTGTGATGAATTCCAATATCACCGGTTTATAATGGGTTATTTTATAGTTTGGGTAATTTAAAGGTTTACTTATTAAGTCTTAAGCTTAATGCTTCTTGTTGTCTGATCACCAATAAGATTGATGTGGTAAATCTAAAATGAACTAGACATAGGGATTTTAGGTTTCAGCCTTAGACTTAATAGCCCACGATCTTCCTTGAGGATAGATAACCCTTTAATAGATTTCCTTATAGGATAGACATATACCTGTCGGGCGGGGGTAGCCATAATTGGAACTTAAACTTAATGAATCCAGATAATTTGGTTGACATAGACATATGGTTCAATTGGGTTAAACTGGGTATTTGCGTCTGACCATCGACAGAGGCTTTTGCATAATTTCGTGTTCCAGGTTAATAAACTGATTTATTACACAAACATAAAATAATCACTTCATCTTTTAAAAGATATTAGAATGATTCAAAACCCTAGATCTTTGTGTCTTTTGTTATTTTCCTTAGTATTTTCTTTTGTCTTTTTTATTTATTTATTTATTTTGCAAAACTACAATCAACCAAATCAATCAAGCAATCATTCTCTTCTCCCTCAATTAGATATCTGTAAATAAATAGATTCAATAATTAATAATAATAGTAGGAATTAAGTCCTCATGGGATCGATATTTTTATACTACTTGAACGATACGTGCGCTTGCGTTATACGCGTGTGTTTACGCCGGTCAAGTTTTTGGCGCCGTTGCCGGTGACTTATTTTTCTTGAGTTATTAATTTTAAAGCTATCTAATTTACTTTATTTTTATCTGTAATTTTTATCTCTTTCTTTTGTTTTCAGGTGATTGAAAAATGGAACATTATTGGGAGATTGAGAGATCACGAGCTTTACTAGAAGATACACCCCAAATCTGGGAGCAACAGTCCGGTTTTCTGAGGCCTGTTGTCCAGCCCAACAATTATCACTGGATGCCAGAACCAAGCAATACCACATTTTCTCAACAAGACGCAATAAGGAGATGTGACATATGTAATGGTAACCACCCTAGAGATTATTGCGAATACAACTACCATCCAGGGTGGCAGAGCTATCAAGATCCTTCATGGTATGACGAGCCATCACATTTCACAGAACCACATTTTCCATCTTATCCACCACCCACCTACAATGATCTTCATCAACAATCAGAACCATCAGAGGAAGATCAGTTGCTAAACATGCTCGAAGATATGTTCAAGAAACGAAAAGAAAAGTTGGATACAATGTTTGAAACAAGCCAGAATCAATTTGAAAGTATTCAGAGACAATCAGAATTCATTCAGAAGATGACAGATCAAATGAGACAATTCACAGAAAACCAGAACTACATACCTCAAGAACCAGTTTTAGATGACACTGATGAAGCCTTTGAGTACCAATCATTTCACAATGACACTTCAACAGAGGAGGAGGCTGAGCAGTATCAACAACCAGAGGTATCAGTTCAGGAGCCCGAACCGGCAAAGTCTCAATTTGACTTTTATTATTTAGATTCTGACGAGGATGAAGCTGATCTATTTGTACCAACTACACCAACAACGGAGGATCAAACTTTAAATCCTCAAAATGAAGATCTTGGAGCATGCTTTACCATGATGTTTGAAGAAGATCTATCTGAACCATCCATTCCAGTCATATCAGAGGATGAAAACCTAATGTCAGAAACATCTTTGCATCCTCAGGTTGACAATTTTGAAGCATGTATTTCACAGATGACAGATGAAGAGCTGAATACAAGAATTTTACAATACATCTGTGAAGAAAAGGTGAAACAAGAAGCAGAGCAAATGGAGGAGCAAATGTCTGACCTTAATAAAGATCCAGAGCATTCAGGAGAAACATCGCTGTTTTGGGGAGTACAAATCAAAGATATCGCCCAGAAGCTTGACAGAATGGAACTCCCATTCCAAGTCAAGCACCATACGAGACCTCCTGATTTTCTTTCTTTCTTTGTAGGAACAGCTGGAGTAAAAAGGAGCAAAAAGGTGGCACAAGCACTAAATGGGACAAAAACTTTTCTGCTACCTTACCGTTGGAAGAGACCATTCAAAAGTAACACTCACGGGATTGTCTTTAATAGGACGTCCAAAACGACATTGAAACCACCTTAACAGATGGATTTCAGTCACGTCTGGCTGAAGACAAAAAATTTAGCGCTAACAGGGAGGCAACCCATGCAATTTGTTGTAATTTCTGTTTTCATATTTTATGTATACATGTTGTAGAGTTTTTAATTTTTTGTGTTATTTTTGTAGGGAAAAGCACAAACGGAGCATTTTAAGACAGAAGGAATGGTGTTTGGCAATCACTAAGATGAGAAACAATTCATTAGCGATGGCTGAGTAAAGAATTAATTCTTGAGACGCATCCTAATGGATTTATATACCAAACGAGTGGCGTATTGCGTACACAATTCCGTTGCCTTAATTATTGCTTTGATTCACTTTTCTGTTGTAATTATCTTTATTTTCGAAGACAGGATCCAGACTTTTTGACCTTTCACGATTTCATTTTGTTGTTTAGCTAAACAAGCTTCCTATGGAAGATACTAGTGATATTATTACTCACCTGTTTCAGGTACTATAAATTCAGCTCGTCATTGCACTTTGGAAGGCATCCAGATTTGAGAAAGAAATACATAAAAATGGAAGCCACTTCGAGAAGACGAGTTGAAAACATCTGTGTGTTTTGCGGTAGTAGTGTTGGTGTTAAGCCATAATACGTAGAAGCAGCACAGGAATTAGGTCGAGTCTTAGCTGCAAGGAATATGCACTTAATATATGGCGGAGGCAATCTTGGACTTATGGGGATTATTTCAAAGGCTGTACAGGAAGGAGGCAGTCACGTTTGGAGAATCATCCCAAAACCCTTGGCAGAGGCAAATCTTATTGGATCATCAAACGGAGAGGAACTTATTGTGCCAGGTATGTCTAAACGACTGGTAGAAATGATTAACCGTGCTGATGCTTTTATCGCTTTGCTAGGTGGCTTGGGCACATTGGAGGAAATTTTTATGGTTCTATCTTGGGCGAACCTGAACATACACCAGAAACCGCTTGGAGTGTTTAATGTTGATGGATTTTATGATTTTCTTTGTGTGTTTCTTGATGATGCTCGGAGAAATGGGTTCGTGTCAAAACCTATGAAAGAACTCCTCTTTACTGCCAGAACTGCTCCGGATCTAATAGACCAACTTTTAGCCTATGAACCACAAGTTGACCCTATCCTTTCAAAGATAAATTGGTGCGAGGACGATCGTGGTAAAAGGCGTAGGATTAATATGGATCTTAACCTTTAATTTCCTGTAGATTTTCAGCTAACCAGGTACGACCTTCTTAACTCTCCTTTTACTGTTTAAGACATTGGGGACAATGTCTCATTTAGGTTTGGGGGAGGAAATTAGTTGATCAGTACCTTGTTTTTAGTTTGTGTGTTGTTTTTATTTTTAGTCCAAAATTTTTCTAAAAATACAAAAAAAAATTGAAAAATTTTCAAAAATTACAAAAATATTTTGCGTTTTTGTGTTTTTATTTTGACTAAAAGGGTGAAATTGGTAAAAGATAGCCGAGTAAGGAGTTTCCACTCCTGAGACGTATCTCAAGCCTATTTTCGAAATAAGTTAATTTTTGTTTATTTCATTTTGAATTATTTAATTTGTAAATTCTCCATAAAACGGACTAAAATGGATCTTCATATGCTCAGTTGACAGGTATTATCAACATATATAGTAACATACAGACATGAGCTATAATTGAAAAGTTTGTAATATTCAGTGCTCTAGTTTAATTGGAGGAAGCATCTCAAAACCGCAAACTTTACTTGTTTATTCACACACAAATCATTGTTTAGAGACCTTGGGCATGTGTAGGACACTTACAATTGTATCAAGAGCCAATCTAAGCATGATTTGAATTTTAGGGTTCTTAACTTTAATTTGGAGATTTTGCTTGGAGCTTGTAAATGCCTAAATTAATTGTTTGGTTGTGTTTAGATGATGATGAATTGGATTTGAGAAAAATTGATTAGATTAATTTTCCCCAAAATTCCATTATGGCCCAAAATTCCAACATGACAAACAAAAGGCTCAAATTGAGTAAATCAGATGAGACTTATTTATGGCATTGTCGTATGGGACACATTAACAAGACTCGTATATCCACTCTTTCGAAGAATGGATACTTGGATGGATTTGATCTTAATTCTTATGACGTCTGTGAATCTTGTTTATTAGGCAAAATGCCTAAAATGCCTTTTAGAGGTAAATGTGTACGTGCCACCGAGCTGTTAGCCCTCATTCATAGTGACGTATGCGGGCCCATGTCTAGCCAGGCTAAAGATGGATATGAATACTTCGTAACCCTTATGGATGAGGTATCACATTATGGTTATGTGTATCTTATGAAACATAAGTCGGAAACTTTTGAGAAATTCAAAGAGTTTCGACACGAAGTAGAAAAACAGACCGGCAAAAGTATTAAAACATTACTGTCGGACCGTGGTGGAGAATACTTAAGCAATGAGTTTCTCGATTACTTGAAAGAATATGGTATTCTATCACAATGGACTCCTCCCAGAACACCTCAATTGAACGCTGTGTCCGAAATGAGAAACTGAACTTTGTTGAACATGGTAAGGTAAATGATGAGTCGTACAGAGCTACCAATTTCCTTCTGGGGATACGCATTGAACAGTGAAATACTTATTTTGAATAAGGTTCCGTCAAAGTCTGTTGGACAGACTCCATATGAAATATGGACAGGAAAGAAACATGGTTTCTCATTCCTGAAGATTTGGGGATGCTGGGCATATATTAAACGTTTGGATGGTACCAAACTGGAACCCAAATCGGATAAGTGCCTATTTGTAATTGGTTATCCTAGGGAAACCAAAGGATATTATTTCCACAACACAGAAGAGAACAAAATATATGTTACTCTCCATGCAGTTTTCCTCGAAAAGGAATTCATAAATGCAGTGGTAAGTGGGAGGAAGGTGGAACTCGATGAAAATCGGAGTGATACTGTTCCTGGCACTGACCCCTCACAGAACACGAACAGTTCATCAGGGATGAGACTGTTCCATAATCTTCTAATACACAAGAACCGCGTAGGTCGGAGAGAGTCAGAAAATAACTCGAGAGGTATGGGTTTCTGATCTCACCTCATGTAGATATTAATCTTATTGAGGAAGATGAACCAGCTACGTATGAGGAAGCAATACCAGGTATCGACTCCGCTTTATGGCAAAATGCCATGAATTCCAAAATGGATTCCATGTATACCAACCAAGTTTGGACACTGGTTGATGTACCAGAAGGCATTGTTCCTATTGGTAGTAAATGGGTCTTCAAGAAGAAGACAGACTTGGATGGCAACATACTAACGTACAAAGCTAGGCTTGTAGCGAAAGGGTATCATCATCAACATGGTGTCGATTACGACGAAACCTTTTACATGTTGCCATGATTAAATCCATTCAGATAATGCTTGCTATTATTGCATATTTCAATTATGAAATATGACAGATGGACGTCAAACCCGCTTTCCTTAATGAAAACCTTTTGGAGGATGTTTATATGCAATAGTCTAACAGTTTTGTCGTGCCAAAATATACAAACAAGGTTTGCAAGTTAAATCGATCTATTTATGGATTGAAGCAAGCATTGCGTTCTTGGAACCAACGTTTTGATGAGATCATAATGGAATATAGTTTCATTCAAAACGAAGATGATTCTTGTGTATATAAGAAGGTTAGTGGGAGCGCACTGACATTCATTGTCCTATATATTGATGATGTATTGCTTCTTAGCAATGACATTCCCATGCTACAATCGGTGAAAGCTTGACTTTCATTAAAATTCTCCATGAAAAGCTTGGGAGAGGCAACCTTTATTCTAGGAATAAGGATCTACTGGGATAGATCTAAAAGTTGTTAGCACTCTCCCAGAGCTCATACATTGACAAACATGTACGCGACCTGGTGTCTCATATGCTTTGAGCATCTGCAGTCACTATCAGGCCGATCCAGGTGATGGTCACTGGATTGATGTTAAGAACATCCTTAAGTATCTTAGACGAACTAATGATGCTTTCTTAGTTTATGGGGAATGAGAAGTTGAGGTGACTGGGTTCACCGATGCAAGTTTCCAAACAGACAAAGACGACTGTAAGTCACAATCATGGTACATATTTTTTTTGAACAACGGAACAGTGAGCTGGAAATCTTCCAAGCAAGATACTGTTGCCGATTCAACAACAAAAGCGGAATATATTGCTGCTGCTGAGGAAGCAAAAGAAGCATTTTGGATCTATAAATTCCTAATTGGATTCGGAGTAGTTCTGTTAGCAGCTGAGATGGGCTACACCACAGGCTAAGGAACCACGGTCTCATCAATGATCCAAGTATGTACTTTGACGGTTTTATCTGATTCGTGAGATCACATAGTGTGGCGATGTGAAGATCGAAAAGATCGTTTCAGATGATAACCTTGCAGATCCGCTAACGAAAGCTATATCTCAGCAAAAGTTTGAGCGACCCGTACATAGTTCAGGTGTTGGACACTTGAGTGATTGGCTATAGGCCAAGTGGGAGATTGTTAGATAATTATGACCTATAGCATCACTATTTGTAAAAGAAATGGTGTTTTTGTATAAATTAACTATGTGACAAAGGAAATTACTCTTTTATCATTTTGTAATTGGATTACTTGGATTTGTAAATGATAAAAGTCCATATGGTTAAACCGGATTAATAATATATGAGACAATATTAATCCACAAAAGGTTTAATCATTAAATATCCCTAGTCATAGTATTATCGAGACTGGACATCGATAATGCGGAATAGGCTAGTATTACACTTGTGCGCGTTATGGAAGCTTAACGGCATAGTTCTCATATATTTAAGTATTGGATACTTATGCAAGTGTGATAGAAGGTTCTGTTAGCCGTTGGACCGGGAACAGCTTCGCTCTGGATAGACCCATCAGAATCCCATTGGTAGTATGACTATGTGTCTATGGGAATCCGAATCAGGGTAGGTGTATGTGGTCTTAACCTGAGACTTGCATCGCTAATACTTGCGACAATCAGTATACTTTGGTTTTGGTCGTCCGGAGCTTTAACAGGTTATGTGTACGCCTCTTTTGGGTTTACTGAGAATCATAGTGTATTGGGTGTGATGTCAAGATGGGAGTATCACTTCAGTCATATGGAGATAATGATCACGCATGATACAGAACTAGTACTCTTAAATGCTGCAGCTATCGGGATAGTATGACTAGGTCATGATTATCCGATTATAGAGACTAGTTGCTAGTGATCCGATATATGCTTCGTACGGGGCAGACACAATTACAGCCCTAGGCCTAACATGTGACATCCGATACTGGATCGTATTACGCAATACATTGTATACTACGCCTGATACAGATTATATATTCCTCGTTGAATATTTCTGGAGAATTGGGTAGGCACAATGCTTTGCTAGAAGCCAACCATGTCTTGTAAATTGGTAAGAACGTGGTACCGGGTACGCACGTGTTCGGATAGTCTGATGACCGTATTTACTGCCAACATTTCTAGGGATCTCTTGGGTCGCTTCCCAAAGATTCACCAATGACATTTGACTCGAACAGAATTAATCTGGGATTAATTATGAGAGATAAAATAAATCTGGGATTAATTGTGGCAATAATTTATCTGAGATTAAATTCGTCTAGAAGAGAGAACATGATTAATTTAGAATTAATCGGTAAAATAAATTTAATAGTTAAATTGGATTTTTCTATTTAATTTATTTATTTGGGCTAAAATAATATATCGGATATATTAATTGAAATTGGATTTCAATACGAAATTAAAATTGGATTTTAATTCAAGGGAACGAATTAATTTGGAATTAATTCGTAAGCGACTTTCGTTATAATTTTACTAGGCATTATTATTTAATTAAATTGGATTAAATTCGTTTAATCGGATTGAACAAACCCGGGCCCAAAGTGTGCTGTGTAAGCCAACTAAATTTAGAATTTAAAGTGGTGGACCCACTTGACTTACATCGACTAGTTATTAGATGATGGAAGTAGTTGGATGCATTTAATGCATTTTTATTTCCAACACACTAAGTTTTGTTTTTGGAAAATATAACTTATTAACTTGTTTTTTGGAAAACCAAGTCAATTTTTGGAAAGTTACTATTCTCTCTTCCTCTCCACCATATGGCCGAATTTCTCCCTCTTGTTCTTGAATTTTTGTTGCAAACATTTATCAAGCTAGCACTTAAGGAGTCTTTTTAAGGTTATAGGGAAACTCACCCAAGAGTTTGGAACTCAAATACAAAGTTTGGAGCTTCTACAACAAAGAAAGTTTTGAATTTTCTCATCCGCTCAATGTAAGTTTTTTTCGCAAACTTTACTTGTTTATTCATACACAAATCGTTATTTAGAGACCTTGGGCATGTGTAGGACACTTACATTTTCTTGTTATTTAACAAACACGAATCACACACTTACACTGGAAGGCTACCTGCCCAACTTAATTTTATTAAACAAACTTTGTTCTTTAAAACTCTGAACTTGATATGCTAAACTCTGGTAACTTTGACTCTGAAAACCTTAAGTAATTACTATCATGTAACTTTTACGTGAGTTGTGCTTTAACTCTTACAACATTGACTTTGACTGATCTTCATACTTCAGACTTGATTGATGTTTGGACCCAATAACCCTAATGACTATCTCTCGAGCTCGTCCTCTGAATAAACATGCAAAAAAAGAAAAAATTGGAGAGTATGGGGTTATATCGTTTGAACGACCTAGTGAGTGGAAAGTTAAAAATGATAATTGAAATGCTTTATGAAAATTTTATTTCTTGAAACCGAAATCACTCATTTTACAAGGAAAACTAATCTTCACTGAAAACTCTTTTTGTCAGAAAACAACTCTTTTTTTTTTTGCAAATATTTTTTTTGAAACTTCTATCTTTCTGTAAAACTCTGAGATCTCTCATAAAACTAATTCTTTTTGAAACTATTTCATAAAACTATTGTTTCTAAAATCTTATCTGAAAAACAACTAACGTATGACGGCGTTACGTATCGTCGTTCCCCACACGCCTAACTAGTGCCTTAGGACGTTACGCATTGCCGTCCCCCAAGTCATTGAACTAGAGACAAAAGCACTAATCAATGATGTCATCTTGTCCCTGAAACTAGGATCTATGGGCGTCATATAGTACTGTCCCCTAGTCCTGAAACTACATGTTGACATGTCTGTTGTATCCGTCAATTCCAAAGTCTCTGAAATTGGGTTTTTCCCCAGATCCATAAAGAATATCCTAAAAGAACTCATCTAAAAATATCAAAAACATAATAACGTTTCTCAACTAGTCCAAAAATATTTTTAACTCATCAAAATATTTGGGCAACTTGGTCTCATCTCAAAGTATAACTTGAATATAAATAAATTCATACAACTTAATAAATCAATAGAATATTATGAAAATAAAATATCCACTAACTGTGCTATGGCAAATCGAGAGCGGTTCACAGTGTGGGCGACCGTCTAGTATCCTGACATTGATCTAAAGTCCATACAATTGTTAGTTTCTACAATTCGGAATACTCTCATATGGCATAAAAGAATATACAATGTTAGACAATTATGACCCATAGCGTCACTATTTGTAAAAGACATTGTGGTTTTTGTACAAATTAATTATGTAGCAATGAAATTGCATTTTATCATTTTATAATTTGATTACTTGAATATATAAATGATAAAAGTCCTTATGATTAGTTCCGGATTATAAGATATGAGACAATATCAATCCATAAAGGTTTAATCATTAAATATCCCTAGTCGTAGTATTATCGAGACTGGACATCGATAATGCGGAATAGACTAGTATTGCACTTGTGTGTGTTATGGAAGCGTAACGACATAGTTCTCATATATTTAGGTATTGGATACATATGCAAGTGTGATAGGAGGTTGTGTTTACCGATGGTACGGAAACAGCTTCGCTCTGGATAGACCCCGCGAAATCCCATTGGTAGTATGACTATGTGTCTATGGGAATCCGCATCAGGGTAGGTGTATTTGGTCTTAACCTGAGACTTGCATCGCTAGTACTTGAGACAATCAATACGCTTTGGTTTTGGTCGTCCAAGACTTTAACAGGTTCTGTGTACTCCTCTTCTGGGTTTATTGAGAATCATAGTGTATTGGGTGTGATGTGAAGATGGAAGTATCACTTCAGTCATATGAAGATGATGATCACGCAGGGATACAGAACTGATACTCTAAATTGGTTGCAACCATCAGGATAATATGACTTGGTCATGATTATCCGATTAAAGAGACTAGTTGCTCGATATCCGATATATGCTTCGTACGGGGCAGACACTATTCCAGCCCCAGGCCTTGCATGTGACATCCGATACTGGATCGCTATACGCAATACTACGTATACTACGCCTGTCAAAGATCGTATATTCCATTAAGAATATTTCTGGAGAATTGGGTAGGCATGGCGCTTTGATAGAAGCCAACCATGTCTCGTAAATCGGTAAAAATATAGTACGAGCTACGTGCGTGTTCGGATAGCCCGACAACCGGATTTACTGCCAACATATCCAGGGATCTCTTGGGTCGCTTCTCAAAGATTCACCGATGACGTATGATTCGAACATAATTTATCTTGGATTAATTACAGAGATATTTTATCTAGGATAAAATACTATTTGAAGAGAGAGAAACAATTAATTTGGAATTAATCGATAAAATAATATATTCGATATATTAAACGAAATTAGATTTCGACGCGGAATTAAAATTAGATTTTAATTCGGGCATACAAATTAATTTTGAATTAATTCGCTATCGACGTGAATAGTAAATTTGATTTAATTACGACGCAACGGAAAATACTTTAATTCGGAATTAACAAAACCGAGCCCGGGATGTATTTGCGAGGCCACTTCGATTTTGATTCAAGTGCGGCCATAAGGCACATCACTCGTCACATCGCTCGTCACATCACATGTCACTTTAGTGATGGATGTCATTTCACCTTTTTGGTGAGTGACAACTAGTCACTATTCATGATGTTGGTTGTTGAGAGCCTTTAATGCATTTTTGGCTCCAAAATTTGGTTTGGATTTTTAAAAGCCATATACCAAACTTTGGTAACACTTTAGGCATTACTTGTTTTTGGAAAACAAATTCAAACTCAAGAAAATACTCTCTCTCTCTCCCAAGCTCACATTGCCGTGAGTCATCTTCAAGAACAAGAAAATTGTTTTCTTTTCTTTACTTGCTAGCACACTTCAAGAATCAATACAAGGTGATAGGGAAACTAATCTAAAAGCTTGGAATCAACACAAAGCTTGGAGCTTAGACTCAACACTTCTCATTTCTCCTTGGCCGAATCTTGCAAGGGATTTTTGTGTTCATCGTCTTCAAAATCTGTTCAATGTAAGTGTGTTTCCGCCTCACTTCTTTGAGTATTCATTCTTTTCATTGCTTAAATATGATCTTGGGACTATAGTAGAAACCAAAAAACAATGCATGTACACTTAATCTTACTTGATATTGGAGATATCTATGGTATCTATGAATTTTATCGGCTCATATTTGGAGTTATGCAAGTGTGGTAGCGGAAACTTAGATTCTACTAGTCGCTAAGAAGACACTGTTTGACGCATAACTTTGAAAATTTACTGTAACTAATTGGGAAGGAATCAGGGGTTGAACTTTTAATAGAATTTTCCTTAATGTGTCTACTTTATTTATATTTTTATGGATCGTAATTTGTCTTTCAGAAACTCAAGTTATGAACTGAAGTTCAGGGGATGTTCAAGGTTAAAAATTGGGTGTAGTGGCAGCAAGTCGCCTAACTTCAAAAATTTGGTTCAGCCTCATCTTAAGTCCATGGATTTTTTAGGTGTGCATGGATTTTTTTGATCTGCTCACATTGATGGCTTCTAGTGTTTTATTATTTTGCTTGTTACGTGAGGTTTGGTTGAGTGTTATTATTTTTGGAGCTGTTGGTGAAGAGCCGTGGTGGCGCAGTTAGGGAGTGGAGAGGAGATGCGTGGCTATGAGTGTGAAGAAGGAGAGAGCTAGGAGAAAGAGAGTCACGAGTCCAGTGAGTTTTTTGGTGTGTTTGTTTTGTGATTGAGCTAGGTTATTTTCTTTGTGTTTTCGTGAGAATGAGCAAGGGGTTTAATGTGTTGGTGAAGGGTTCTTTTTATAGGCAAATGGATGAGGGCTTTCCTTGTTTGAGAATGAGAGGATTTTTGCAATTAATGGGAGATATTTTTTTAATTATTGTGTGATAAGGAAAAATATTTTAATTAGGGAAGTGATTTGATTTATTTTGATTTCTTCTCTTTTAGTTTGGGATATGATTTGATTTAATTAGGAATGGGATCCATGGGATTTCTTTAATTTAGGAAGGGGATTTGGCTTGATTTATGCATGTGTTTAATGTGTGTTTTGGTTAATTTAGAAGGCTATGGGAGTGTACCTTAGGGTTTTAGGCATGTGGGCTTGGTCCATTTGGTAGGCTTGGTGTGTGGCTTAGTGGTGTGCGGGCTAAGGATGTGTTTTGCAGGGTTTGGGCTAAGGATGTGTTTTGAAACAGAGGTCCAACAAGCGAACCCGAAGCTAATCCAGCGAATTAAATCCAACAGAAATGTCAATTCTTGACTCTTCCCTTCCGACGTCCGTTTCCCGCGGCTTCCACAATTAAAGAGGTAGTGTCTCTATGCGAGACTCATCATCGGGACTTATATGCAAAAATGCAGTGCCTACAATATGCATTGAACAATGCAATACTTATTTTGAATAAGGTTCCGTCAAAGTCTATTCAACAGACTCCATATGAAATATGGACAGGAAAGAAATCAGGTTTCTCATTCCGGAAGATTTGGGGTTGCTGGGCATACGTCAAATGTTTGGAAGGTACCAAACTAGAACCAAAATCGAATAAATGCCTATTTGTAGGATATCCTAGGGAAACCAAAGGATATTACTTCTATCACCCACAAGAGAACAAAGTATTTTTTGCTCTACATGCGGTTTTCCTTGAGAAGGAATTCCTAAATGCAGTGATAAGTGGGACGAAAGTAGAACTCGATGAAAATCGGAGTGATACTGTTCCTGGCACAGAATCCTTAACGGAACATGAACAGTCCATCAGGGATGAGACTGTACCACAATCTTCGATTACACAAGGACCCCGTAGGTCGGAGAGAGTTAGGAAACAACCTGAGAGGTATGGATTTCGGATCTCACCTCATGTAGATATTAATCTTATTGAGGAAGACGAGCCAGCTACATATGAGGAAGCGATACAAGGTATCGACTCCGGTTTATGGCAAGATGCCATGAATTTCGAAATGGATTCCATATACACCAACCATGTTTGGACACTGGTTGATGCACCAGAAGGCGTAAAGCCTATTGGATACAAATGGGTCTTCAAGAGGAAAACCGACATGGATGGCAACATACAAACGTACAAAGCTAGGCTTGTAGCGAAAGGGTATCGTCAAGGACATGGTGTCGATTACGACGAAACTTTTTCACCCGTTGCCATGATTAAATCCATTCAGATAATGCTTGCTATTGCTGCATATTTCGATTACGAGATATGGCAGATGGACGTCAAAACCACTTTCCTTAACGAAAACCTTTTGGAGGATGTTTATATGCAACAGCCTGGGGATTTTGTCGTACCTAGGCTTGCAAACAATGTTTGTAAGTTAAATCGATCCATTTATGGATTGAAGCAAACATCGCGTTCTTGGAACCAACGTTTTGATGAGATCATAAAAGAATATGATTTCGTTCAAAACGAAGATGATCCTTGTGTATATAAGAAGGTTAGTGGGAGCGCACTGACATTCATTGTCCTTTACGTTGACGATGTATTGCTTATTAGCAATGACATTCCCATGTTAACATCGGTGAAAGCTGGCTTTCATTAAAATTCTCCATGAAAGATTTGAGAGAAGCGGCCTTTATTCTAGGAATAAAGATCTACCGGGATAGATCTAGAAAGCTGCTTGAACTCTACCAGAGCACGTACATTGACAAAGTGTTGAAGAGATTCAACATGGATCAGTCCAAGATGGGACTGTTACCAGTGTAATATGGCGTCACTCTATCTAAGGACATGTGTCCTAAAACTCAAGATGAGAAAGACAACATGAGTCGGATACCGTTCACCTCGGCAGTCGGATCGATCATGTATGCCATGATATGTACGCGACCTGGTGTCTCGTATGCTTTAAGCATGTGTAGTCGGTATCAGGCCGATCCAGGTGATAGTCACTGGATGGCGGTTAATAATATCTTTAAGTATCTTAGAAGAACTAAGGATGCTTTCTTGATCTATGGAGATGGAGAACTTGAGGTAACTGGGTATACCGATGCAAGTTTCCAAACCGATAAAGACGACTGCAAGTCACAATTCGGGTACATATTTTGTTTGAATAACGGAGCAGTAAGCTGGAAAATTTCCAAGCAAGAGACTGTTGCCGATTCAACAACAGAAGCATAGTATATTGCTGCAGCTGAAGCAGCAAAAGAGGCAGTTTGGATCCGAAAATTCCTAATTGGATTAGGAGTAGTTACGTTAGCAGCTGAGCCTGTTCCATTGTATTATGATAATAACGGGGCTATAACGCAGGCTAAGGAACCGCGATCTCATCAACGATCCAAGCATGTTCTTCGATGTTTCAATCTGATTCGTGAGATCATACATCGTGGCGATGTGAAGATCGAGAAGGTCGCATCAGAGGACAACATAGCAGATCCGCTGACGAAAGCTATTCCTTAGCAAAATTTTGAGCGATATGTACATAGTTCAGGTATTAGATGCTTGAGTGACTGGCTATAGGCCAAGTGGGAGATTGTTAGACAATTATGACCCATAGCGTCACTATTTGTAAAAGACATTGTGGTTTTTGTACAAATTAATTATGCAGCAATGAAATTGCATTTTATCATTTTGTAATTTGATTACTTGAATATATAAATGATAAAAGTCCTTATGATTAGTTCCAGATTATAAGATATGAGACAGTATCAATCCATAAAGTTTTAATCATTAAATATCCCTAGTCGTATTATTATCGAGACTGGACATCGATAATGCGGAATAGACTAGTATTGCTCTTATGCGTGTTATGGAAGCGTAACGACATAGTTCTCATATATTTAGGTATTTGATACATATGCAAGTGTGATAGGAGGTTGTGTTTACCGATGGTATGGAAACAGCTTCACTCTGGATAGACCTCGCGGAATCCCATTGGTAGTATGACTATGTGTCTATGGGAATCCGTATCACGGTATGTGTATTTGGTTTTAACCTGAGACTTGCATCGCTAGTACTTGCGACAATCAATACGCTTTGGTTTTGGTCGTCCAGGACTTTAACAGGTTCTGTGTACGCCTCTTCTGGGTTTATTGAGAATCGTAGTATATTGGGTGTGATGTCAAGATGGAAGTAGCACTTCAGTCATATGAAGATGATGATCACTAGCGAATTAATTCTAAATTAATTCGTATGCCCGAATTAAAATCTAATTTGAATTCCGTGTCGAAATCTAATTTCGTTTAATATATCGAATATATTATTTTATCAATTAATTCCAAATTAATCATTTTTCTCTCTTCAAATAGTATTTTATCCCAGATAAAATATCTCTGTAATTAATCCAAGATTAATTATGTTCGAATCATACGTCATCGGTGAATCTTCGGGAAGCGACCCAAGAGATCCTTGGATATGTTGGCAGTAAATCCGATCGTCGTACTATCCGAACACGTACGTACCTCGTACTACATTTTTACCGATTTACGAGACATGGTTGGCTTCTAGCAAAGCACCATGCCTACCCAATTCTCCAGAAATATTCTTAATGGAATATACGATCTTTGTCAGGCGTAGTATAAGTAGTATTGCGTATAGCGATCCAGTATCGGATGTCACATGCAAGGCCTGGGGCTGGAATAGTGTCTGCCCCATACGAAGCATATATCGGATATCAAACAACTAGTCTCTTTAATCGGATAATCATGACCAAGTCATATTATCCCGATGGTTACAACCAATTTAGAGTACCAGTTATGTATCCCTGCGTGATGTGAATAGTAAATTTGATTTAATTACGACGCAACGGAAAATTTGTTAATTCAGAATTAACGAAACTGAGCCCGGGATGTATTTGCGAGGCCATTCTGATTTTGAATCAAGTGCGGCCACAAGTCACATCACTCGTCACATCGCTCGTCACATCACATGTCACTTTAGTGATGGATGTCATTTCACCTTTTTGGTGAGTGACAACTAGTCACTATTCATGATGTTGGTTGTTGAGAGCCTTTAATGCATTTTTGGCTCCAAAATTTGGTTTGACTTTTTGAAAGCCATATACCAAACTTTGGTAACACTTTAGGCATTACTTGTTTTTGGAAAACAAAATCAAACACAAGAAAATACTCTCTCTCTCTCCCAAGCTCACATTGCCGTGAGTCATCTTCAAGAACAAGAAAATTATTTTCTTTTCTTTACTTGCTAGCACACTTCAAGAATCAATACAAGGTGATAGGGAAACTAATCTAAGAGCTTGGAATCAACACAAAGCTTGGAGCTTGGACTCAACACTTCTCATTTCTCCTTGGCCGAATCTTGCAAGAGATTTTTGTGTTCATCGTCTTCAAAATTAGTTCAATTTAAGTGTGTTTTCGCCTCACTTCTTTGAGTATTCATTCTTTTCATTGTTTAAATATGATCTTGGGACTATAGTAGAAACCAAAAATGGTATCATTGAGCCTAATTTGATCATGAAAATGATTAGGGTTCATATGCTAAAATTTGGGTAAAAATGATTTAAGCATGATTTGATGAAATTCTTTGATTAAGTATACTTGAATGATGTTAACATAGTGTTATGCATGATCAATTTCATGAAATATGAATTGGATTAATTTTTCCCCAAACCATAGGCTTGGCCGAATGCATGATGAAACCTAAAGTCATGGTATTTTGTTCTTTTGATCATTGGATGAGATGAAAGACTTGGGATAATGTTGATTTGTAATTCAATCAGATTGAAAACGAAATCGAATTAAAAATACCCACCAATGCCGTGAGCTATATAGCATAAAATGAGATGATTTTTTTAATCAATTATGTTGGACATGTGTTGATGATGAAAAGCATGATTAATGGATTAGATTAGTATTTTGGAAATGTTAATTTAATAGATTAATCATGGCTAAACACTTTGATTTATTAAATTATGAATTTTGGAAAATTGGAATTTAATAAATTGGGCTTGATTTTGAATTGGGCTTATAATTGTTGTATTTGGGTATAATGGGCTTGGTTGGGCCAAGTTGATTTAAGTCAAATTGGATTGGATCCAAATTGGGCCTAAATCATTCCATTAAGTCCAAATATAACAAATGGGCTTTAAATATTTAATTGGGCCTAATGGGCCTAAATTGGTTTCTTGGAAAATAAGGGTGATTCCTTAATTGGGCTTTGGTATTTGGGTTTGACCCATATTGACCAAAGTCCATGCCTTATGTAATCAATTGAAAGCCCATTGGACTTTAATTAAACAACATTGGATGTTAATTGGGCTTTGAGACATGTTTAGATTAGATTTGGAATCTAAGTCGTTAATGTTGGTTTCTATTTAGGTCCCAAGATCATAACAAGCATGAAAAACATGTGTGAATACATCAAAGGAGGTAGCGGAATACTCACATCGATCGGTTGAGACGATTTGATGAAGAACAAAACCGAAATTCTGCCCTCCAAATGGCGCCACTGCAGTGCAGTCCACTGCCTTAAAAAATCAGATTTTGAGCTGAGATTTGAAGCTCCAAGCTTCGTCTAACGATTCCCGGCTCGTGGGTAAATTTCCCTAACACCTTCGTATGCCTCTTAGAAGTGTACTAGCACTTGGATCTTGCCATAAATCAAGCTTTTTCCTCTCTTGGACTGTGACGTTTTTGGACAGTTTCACAGCCCCTTGGGCGCCACTTTGAGAGAGAGATAGGTAATGAGAAAGTGTGTATTAGGTTAAAAGAGAGTGATGTGTTGTAGAGATATTTTTATTTTAAACTTTAGGTAAAACCATTTCACCTTTTACCCTAAACTTGGTAGTTGTGGGTAAATGGTTTTTCAAAAGCAAAACAAGGTAGTTGGGTGGTAAGTACACCTACCACACATGGGCCCCACATATTTGAATTCAAAATTCAAATATCTCTACGAACATTTGCCGCGGCTCGGTTTCATTTAATCCGATTAAACGAACTTCCGTCGTTAAATAATTAAATCTAATTTAATTAAATATCGATGCCTCGCAAGTATATTACGAACGTCGTTTACGAATTAATTCTAAATTTATTCGTTCGTTCGCATTAAAGTCCGACTTTAATTTCGTAATGAAATCCAATTCATATTAATATATCCGATATATTAATTTTAGCCCATTCGAATAAATTAAATAGAAAAATCAAATTTAACTATTAAATTTATTTTACCGATTAATTCCAAATTAATCGCGTTCTCTCTCTTTAGACAATATTTTATCCCAGATAAAATATCTCCGTAATTAATCCCAGATTAATTTTCTCTCTCATCAAAATAATCCCAGATTAATTAAAGTGCGAGTCATACATCATCGGTGAATCATTGGGAAGCGACCCATGAGATCCCCGGATATGTTGGCAGTAAATACGGTCGTCGGACTATCCGAACACGTAAGTACCAAGTACTACGTTTTACCGATTCACAAGACAAGGTTGGCTTCTAGCAAAGCACCATGCCTACCCAATTCTCCAGAAATATCCTTACAGGAATGAAGGATCTGTATCAGGCGTAGTATACATCGTATAGTGCATATCGATCTAGTATCGGATGGTCACGTGCTAGGCCGGGGCTGGAGTTGTGTCTGCCTCGTACGAAGCACATGTCGGATGTCTGGTAACTAGTCTCTATAATCGGATATACATGACCTAGTCATAATATCCCGATGGTCGCGCAGCACTTAAGAGCACTAATACCGTATCCTACGTGACATCATCTCCACTATGACTGGAGTGATACTTCCGTCTTGACATCACACCCAATACTCTACGATTCTCAATATACCCAGTATTGGCGTACACAGAACCGGTTAAAGCCCTGGACGACCTCAACCAAAGTACATTGATTGTCGTAAGTATTAGCGGTGCAAGTCTCAGGTTAAGACCAAATACACCTACCCTGATGTCGGACTCCCATAGACACACAGTCATACTGCCAATGGGATTCCGAGGGGGTCTATCCAGAGCGAAGCTGTTTCCCGTACCATCGGTGAAACACAACCTCCTACTACACTTGCATAAGTATCCAATACTTAAATGTATGAAAACTATGCACGTTATGCCCTCATAACGTGCACAAGTGCAATACTAGTCTTTTACGTATTTATCGATGTCCAATCTCGATAATACTCTGACTAGGGATATTTAATGATTTATCCTATGTGGACTGATACTGTCTCATATCATTCTCCGTCCAGGAACAAATCATAGGGACCTCTCATCATTTATACATCTAGGTGATCTAATCACAAATGATAAGAGTGCAATCTCCTTTGTCACATAGTTAATTTGTACAACAACACCATGATCTGTACAAATAGTGACGCTATGGGTCATAATTGTCCAACAATCTCCCACTTGGCCTATAGCCAGTCACTCGAGTGCCTAACACCCGAACTATATACGGTTGGCTCAAATTGCTGAGAAAATGTTTTCGTCAGCGGATTTACATGATTATCGTCTGATGCGATTTATACGATCATTACATCGCCATGATGTATGATCCGAATGAATCAGATGAATATCGAAGTATATATCTGGATCGTTGATAAGACCATTAATTCTTTAGCCTGTGCTGACGCCTAGCTCAGCCGCTAACAGAACTATATCTAATCTAATTAGATTTATTATCGACCCAAATGGCTTCTATTGCTGCCTCAGCTGCAGCAATAATATGTATTTGTTGTTTATATGGTAACAGTATCTTGCTTGGAAGATTTCCAGCTCACTGTTCCGATATTCAAACTTTATAGTACCGTTTGCGACTTATAGTCGTCTTTATCGGTTTGGAAACTTGCTATAGCGATCCCAGTCACTTCAAGTTCTCCTTCTCCATAGACTAAGACAGCATCCTTAGTTCTCTGAGATACTAACGGATGCTCTTAGCTTCAATCCAGTGACTATCACTCGGATTGGTCTGATTGTGTCTCCATATGCTCAAAGCGCATGAGACACCAGGTTACATACATTTTAAATGTACAATTTCTCAGAGAGTGTTAACAACTTTAAATCTATCCCAATAGATCTTTATTCCTAGAATAAAGGTTGTTACTCCTAAGAATTCTATGGAGAATTATCTCGAAAGCCAAGCTTTCGCCGATTGTTTTATGGGAATATTGACAAGAACTCACTTGGGTTGGAAACCAAGCAACCCCAAATATCTTTCTCAAAACCCCAAGAACTTTGAATACTGATTTTGTAGGAACAAAACCCAACCAAGATCAGCCCCTAACCACCATGAAACTCACGTCCATGATAACCACAAGCATGAAATCAGATTGTATTTTGCTAGCAATGGAGACGCCACTAAGTTGCCAAGCTTAGATAAGTCAATTTGAACTTGAAAAAGGGAATCCCTCCTCAACAAGGTTTTGGCCATAGCCATGGAAGCTCAAGCTTTTCTTTCTTTCAATTCTGTATATTACGTTGGTTCTCCAAAAATACAAAGAAGAGTCATATAATAGGGTTACAAAAAAGTAAAAAGGCTAAACTGACCCTAGAGCTAAAATTACCAAAAGCCCTAAGTCAGCACCTCAACCACGACCATTAAGGTCCTTTGCACCTAAATAAACTTAAAACAAAGATTAGAAGCTAATCTCACTTAAGCTAATTAAGGTGCTTACATGCTATAGTAAATTGACGTGCTTCCGGCTAAGTACAAATCTAAGCATAATTAAGCCTAATGGCATAGTCAACCATGCTAATTACATCATAAATAAAGTCAAATGTCGAGCACAAATGACAAAAATGCCCCCATTTGGCCGAATTCAACATAGTCCCAAAATGGTGAAATCGGTCAAAAGGTTGCTGGTGCTGAAGCTGCTCTGCTATGCTTCAGTCTGAGCTGATCTGGGTCAAATGAAATAGCTGCTTGGGGACCTCTCTGTTTATGCCCATATGTGTCTCTGGTGTGCATTTGACTTGTTGTTGCAACTGGTCACATAGCTCTGAGCTAGTCCCGCAAAGGCCTCTCTGATCTTCTTTGCTCTTTGGCGTGTGATTGGCCCTGTTGGCAATTGCATGGGTTCTTCCAAGTTGTTAGCTGCATCATGTAATGTCTCTGGTGTGGTTGGACTCATGTCAAATATCATTTCCAAGAAATGACATATATTATCATTATTTTATATAGGACATTCATTGTCAGTGCGCTCCCACTAACCTCCTCATATACACAAGAATTATTTTCATTTTGAATTAAATCATAAACCATTACGAGTACAACAAAACGTCAGCTCCAAGAACCTTATGCTTACTACAATCCAAACATGGATCGAACAACCTGCAAACCTAGTTTGCTGGTTTAGGTACGACAAAATCGTCAGGATGTTATAAACATCCTCCAAAAGGTTTCCGTTTAAGGAAAGCGATTTTGATCTTTAACTGAAACATTTCATAAATGAATATGCAGTATCAGCAAGCATCATCCAAATGGATTTACCGTGGCAATAGGTAAAAGGTTGAACCGTAATCAACACAATGTTGATAACGATACCTTTTCGTTAAAAGCCTAGCTTTGTACGTTGGTATTTCCATCCATGTATGTCTTCCTTGAAGACTTATACTGTACCAGTAGGCATAATGCCTTGTGGTACATCAACTAGTGTCCAAACATAGTTGGTATACATGGAATCCATTTTGGACTCATGGCACTTTGCCATAAAAGGGTCGATACCTGTATCACTTCCTCAAACGTAGTCGGTTGGTCTACCTCAACAAGATTGACATCTTTATGAGGTGAGATCAGAAACCATACCCCAGGTTGTTTTCTGATTCTCTCCGATCTTCGCGGTTCTTGTGTATTCGAAGATTAATGGTATAGTTTCATCATTGATGAACTATCTGTGTTCCAATAAGGACTTGTGCCTTGAACAGTATTACTCCGATTTTCATCGAGTTATACCATCCTCCCACTTACCACTACATATCGGTATTCCTCTTAGGAAAACCGCATGGTGAGCAACAATAACATTGTTCTCTCGTGAGATGCATAAGTACTATACTTATGGTTTCCCCTAGGATAACCTATAATTGGCACTTATCCTATTTGGGTTTTAGTTTGGTATCATCCAAACATATGCCTAGCATACCCAAATCATCAGGAATGAGAAACCCAGTTTTTTCCCGTTCATATCTAATATGATATCTGTCAAATAGATTATTATGGAACCTTATTCAAAATAAGTTCTTGCACCGTTGAAGGAAATGGTAGCTCAGAGCGACTCATGATTAACCTTATCATGTCCAACAAGTCGGTTTCTCCGTACGACACACAGTCAAACTGACATGTCTCGGGAGGAGTC
>SKCR01034041.1:0-33950 GCA_019454045.1 Zanthoxylum bungeanum
CCTCCATGAAACGAGCAAACTGCTTGTCCAGTTTGTTTTTCTGGAGACGATGAGGAAAAGGTAGAGGTGGAGTGATCTGTTCTTTTTCCTTTGCTTCTTTTTCCTCTATCTGTTGCTTTGTTTCTTTTGGAACTTCCTCAGCAGTTGTTTTGGCTCCAACATCTTTGATGATTTCAGTACCACTTTTTAATATGATGGCATGACATTGCCCATTCCTCATGTTCCTCGGATTTGGTTCAGTGTTGCTAGGAAGGTTACCTGGCGGTTTGTAACTTTGAGCATTGGCCAGTTGTCCAATTTGATTCTCCAGTGCTTTAATAGAAACAGATTGACTTTGAATTAATGCTGCTTGGGATTGAAACATAGCATCATATCTTGCTGCTTGAGAGTCGTGTTTTGCTTCTATCTTTTTCAAGTGGGTCAACACTTCTGTTATTCCTGATTCATTTGCCTGCTCCTGGCCTTTTTTCTGTTGTTGGAATCCGGGTGGTGGGTTGTTCATTTGCCCTGAATTGTTACTCCATGCGAAATTGGGATGATTCCTCCACCATGAGTTGTAGGTGTTGGAATATGAATTGTTCCCCTGTCTGTTGAAAATGTTGACATAATTCACTATCTCTTTATATTGGTTTGGCTCTGGTGCTCCTCCATATGGTGAACTTGTGGATCCAGTATTAACTTGCATGCTGAGAGTTTCCAGATTTTTGCAAATCTGATCCAGCTTGGCATTTACTGCAGTGTTGGCTCCAATTTCATAAATTCCAGCAATTCTTTGGATCATGCTCCTTTCTGTTGGCCATAAAGAATTATTGTTGGCCATTTCTTCAATTAAGTCCCAAGCCTGATCTTCTCATTTTGCCATCAAAGCTCCTCCAGTAGCAGCATCAATTGTGGTTCTCATTATTCCAAAAAGTCCATTGTAAAAGGTTTGAACTTGTAGCCATTTTCCAATCTCATGGTGAGGACATTTCCGGAGTAAATATTTGAATCTTTCCCAAGCTTCGCTAAGGGATTCTAAATCTTGTTGTACAAAAGATGTGATGTCATTCCTCAACTTTGCAGTTCTTGCTAGTGGAAAGTACTTTGCAAGAAATTTTATGGCTAGAGTGTTCCAAGTTGTGATGGAACTTGCTTGTAGTGAATGTAGCCAAGCTTTGGCTCTGTCTTTAAGGGAATATGGAAAAACTCGTAGTCTCATAGCTTCTTCAGCTGCTCGGTTGTAGTTGAAAGTACCGCAAACTTCCAGGAAGTTGCTGATATGGGCATTAGGATCTTCAGTTGCATTTCCCCCAAACTGTACTGACTGCTGAATCATCTGGATCTATGTTTTGATGTCACTCGCATTTGCTGGTAAGGGAGGAAGTACAATACAAGAAATGAGTCTGTCAACCACCGGAATGGTTCTGTCTCGAATGGGTATTGGTGGTGCAACCTCCAAAGGTTCAGGTTCCATGTTGACTAAAGCTTCTTGGCCTTCTCGCCTTTCCCTTCTCAGCTGTCTGATGGTTTTTTCAATTTCTGGGTCAAGCGGTCGGAGTTCAAAGCTTCTGGTTCGTCTCATGTAGTTTCTGAGAACCTGAAACACAAGAAAATAAAAATAATAAGTAAAAAGAAATTAGATACAAGTAACGTATCTAACCCCAAAACTAATAGTGAAAGATAAATAAGTCCCCGGCAACGGCGCCAAAAACTTGACCGGCGTAAACACACACGTATAACGCAAGCGTACGTATCGTTCAAGTAGTATAAAAAGTATTAATCCCACGGGGACTTAATACCTAATCTATTAATTTTATGAGGTCAAATAATTACTAGTATCTAACAGGTTGATTGATTGATTTGAAATGGTGATGATTCTAAATTTAAAAACAAGTAAATAAAATTGCACAAAAATAGGTTTAAGAAAATTCAATATTAAAAACTATCTAGGGTTGTGTAATAAATCGGTTTACTAACCTGTAACACTAAATTATGCGAAAGCCTCTGTCGATGGTCAGACGTAAATACCCAGTTTAACCCAATTGAACCATATGTCTATGTCAACCAAATTATCTGGATTCATTAAGTTTAAGTTCCAATTATGGCTACCCCCGCCCGACAGGTATATGTCTATCCTGTAAGGAAATCTATTAAAGGGTTATATATCCTCAAGGAAGATCGTGGGCTATTAAGTCTAAGGCTGAAACCTAAAATTCATTTGTCAAGTTTATTTTAGATTTACCAGATCAATCTTATTAGTGGCCAATTAACAAGACGCATTAAGCTTAAGACTTAATAAGTAAACCTTTAAATTACCCAAACTATAAAATAACCCCTTATAAACCGGTGATATTAGAATTCATCACAACCCCAGATAACTGGCTTAGTTACGACACATATTTACGGGTAGTAAAAACTTAAATAAAATAAAAGACATAAAGTAAATTACTGAAAATTAAATGCTGAAAAGTAAATGCTGAAAGTAAATTACTGAAAAGTAAATGCTAAAAGTAAATTGCTGAAAGTAAATTGCTGAAAAGTAAATGCTGAAAGTAAATTGCTGAAAAGTAAATAAAGTAAAAGTATAATAAAAGAAAATGATGAGGTAAAATGATCCACTTTTATTACTTTTATTTTAAATATCTCTCTTAATATAATATATTAACTTTGCATGATAATTACCAACCAGCCATATATGCGGTATCTAGATTAAGTCAAATTAATAATTAATTACCAACCGACCAATCAGGCGGTATCCAGTTTAGTCAGGTTAAAACCAATTTAAATAATTACCAACCGACCAATATAGCGATATTATCGTTAAGTCAGGTTTTAACTAGTTTATATATCATAATTAAGGGAGATTAATCTAAATATTAGTAATAAAAGTTTTACTTTTTACCCCAGCAAAGGGGAGTTACCTCCTCATTACTGAAAAGTAAAAATTGAAAATTAAAGAAAGAAAAGTATTATGCGTAAAAGTAAATTGCGGAAAGTAAAAACTGAAAAGTAAAGAAAAGAAAGTGCGAAAGCGGAAATTAATTACTGAAAGCTGTAAATAAACAAACAAGATACAATCTTCTTAGTATTCTTAAGTAATTCCTTAAAAGAAAGTATGAATTTACAAATGAAATGGTTTGGTATTTATAGGCAAAATTTTGCCTCCATCAAATCATCCACCAAATCCATTATTAATTGCTCCACTAATTGATTATCATGTTTGGTGGTGATTTGATAATTTTTATTATTTATTTATTAATTTATTTTTTTCTTTGAAAATGACTTTAATAATTACACACAACACATTTTTGGATGGTTAATCAATTTCGGGCACGAAATATTTAGAATTCGAAATTATTTTGTCTTTCAAAGTTGTAGATATTTGAGTCTTATTTAATCTGGAACTTGAATCAGCTCAATCTGATATCGGAGTAAAACGTTATGCCCAAAATACGACAGATGCACAAAATTGGAATTTCCAAAACTGCACTTCGTTAAAACGTCATTTCAAGTTTCCAATCTCCAAAATTAATATGTCAAATCCAATTTTTGCCCTTATTTGACCCACATTTCGTTCTAAATGATTTCATTGTGTCCCAATATTATTTTATCTGCAAAATAAACTAAAACACATCAAAACGTTCATCAAACCCGAGAAACTAAACAAAATATTAAGTAAAATGGGCGGTAAATATTGATATATTTTCCGCTCATCACACCACCCAATACCGGCTAGCCACCACCCAATACCGGCTAGCCACCACCGAATACCAGCTATCTACCACCAAAGACGAGCTGAAGAAGACTAATGAGGAGCTACAACAGGTCAAGGTGGACCACGAGAAGAAGTTGGAGCAGTTCGACCAGTAGATACGGGCTTTCCGGGAGATGTTGGAGGCCTCACTCGGTCAGGGTGCATTGGGCTCGAGCGCCCCCCATCACAGTAGCAATAAATTTTATATCCATTTGTATAAACATTCTGAATAGATAGTTTTAATATAATATGTATTTTTTTAAAAATAAATTTTCATTATAATAATAAAATAATTATTAGAATATTTCCTAATTGTGTTATTAATCATGATTTTTTTTCAAATAATAAAATTTTTTAAAATATTAAATGAATTATTTTAGAGCAAAATTATGTAAATTAATATTTTAAAAAAACACATTTTAGAAGTATTTTCGTCGAATTATTCGACGCTAAATGTTGTTTTGGCGTCGAATATTTCGACGCTAAAAGTTAAAAAAATCGCCGCTGTAAGTATACAAATATTATTTTTTAATTTACTTTAGCGTCGTTTAGGTTCGACGCTAAAAGTCTACTTTTAGCGTCGAATTATTTCGTCGCAATAAATGAACTATAGCGTCATGAATTTTTATTTAGCATCGAAATAAATTGGACGCAAACTGACAATTTTTAGCGTCGAACCTCTCTGTTTCGACGCTAAATATCGTTCTCGTCCATATTTTGGCGTCCAATTTTGGCGTCCAATGTATTCGACGCTAATTTTCGTTTGCGTCGAACGTATGACTTTTGGCGTCGATTACTTTCGACGCTAAAGGACATAATTTTTGTAGTGAGAGTCATGCGCAAGATCAAAGATGATTAAAAAAAAATCCTTAACATATGGGATTTGTAGCTTATTGAATTTTCCTATTTCTCTAGCCAAGAGAGAGTTGTTTAACAGAACTTTAATTATTTCTTGGTGCTTATGAATTAGAGGCACTTGAAAATCTCTTGGCATGAGATCCCATATCTTCCCAAAATCAAATAGACAAGAGAAATATGCATATGTATTTAATACAAAACCAAGAATTTTGATTAATTTCACATCATCATCATCATGGTTTATAAATAATTTATGAAATATATATGTTTTTTTAAAAGTTGCTCTCTCTCTCTCCCAGTTTAGATATTAAAGACCAGGGGGTACCCTACAATTTGGGGCAGGTGATGAAGCTGATATGTCGGTGACCCCATGCATGCACTAATTGATTTCTTTAAGTTGTCACTCCACGCTGCCATAGTCTCATTTTTGCTGCACTGGTGTTTGTTTGTTCTTGGTACTTTTTCTATTAATAATATTCAAAAGGGTAAAATAATATATGCTCCAAATTGATTTTTTCTTAAATGATCATTATGTATATACACAGAAGATAAATCTTGATGTAACAGTAAAGTTACTCCATTGTGACTTGAAAGTCATAGGTTTAAGTCGCGGAAACAGTTTCTTTGAAAAAAGAAAGATAATATTGCGTACACATTAAATCATCCTCAGAACTCACAGTGTGGGAAGCCTCGTGGATTGGACCATCTTTTTTATTACGTAATATTAATTAATGACCAACGCATCCTTAATCTAATGCGTAAATGAAGCAAATCCAGTACAAAGATGAACCTAGATGCTACAAATTAATGAGCTAGCTAAGCTATGTAGAAGGAGGCTGAAGAATTATCAGGAAAATGCCAGCTACTGGCTACATAGCACAAGGAGATATTATAACTCAAGTGGAGATTAATCTGTCTTTGGAACAATATGTGTCACTTCTATAACCATTCGATAACATATGTTAGAGATTGATTTAAACTAATTAATTTCGTACTTATATTAAAAAACTGCTCTTGAATTTTGCATTTGATGATTCAAAGATCTACCAGTCACACCCCATGTGTTTTTTTTATGGACATTCAATTATAAAATTAGAAGAGAGTGTCTTTTCGCTTAGTGGGATCTGGGATATATTACTTGTTTAAAGGGAAGAAACAAAAGGTTGAATGTATTTATATATGTACACAAAAAGATACATTTAAGTGTGGGAATTAGATAGGGTTCATGCTCAAGGCCGTGTTTGGGAACTTGAACCAACTCCTCTCTCTGTACAAATTTTCTTCAGAATCAGGCCATGCATGAAATTCATCAAAGCTGACCGATCTATATTCATTTCTTTGTTTTCATAACTTCAAAACACAAGATTTAGCTTTTAAAAATCTTGTTTTTTCCAAGCACTTTCCCATCACCTTTTGGTATTTATCATAAAAAAAACTCCCATTTGAGTCCAAAAAATAGGCTAAGAATCTCATTCTCTATCTCAAAATGAAGGTAAGTGTGTGTGTCTTATGCATTAATTATCTACTATTTTAGTGAGGGTCGTTGATTAATATATATAATTTGTTTGATGGCAGCTCTTCGGTTGGATGCAAAATAAGCTTAATGGGAAACAAGAGAGCAACAAAAAACCAAATGTAGCTCCAGCTTCTTGTAAGCATTCTCTTCTATATATAATATATCTCGTGTAGTACTCTTTCAATTTTGTTTCAAAACAATTTACTTTACAAAAGCAGTTTTTTAGGTGGGGGTTCCTTTCATCTTTTCATTTTCATTCATGATTATGAAGTTACGTATCAACTTTATTTCAAATACTTTTCTTAGTTAAGATATTATATTAGGACGATAGGATTCTCTTCTGATCTGAACTTTTGGGAAGAGTGGTTAGTGGGGTTGATAGATTTAAAAACTGAGTAGTTAATTTTCAATCATACACTGTCATTAATAGATACATGTGACCTGGTTTAAAAGTAAAAAGAGTCAAATGAGGATGAGACGATCCTATATGATCAACATGGTACTTGGCTTAAAATAATTTTAATATTATCTTTATTGCATGTTGTATTGTGTAGATCCTAAGAAACAAGTGCCTCGGGAAGAATTCAATGACTGGCCTCATGGGTTGCTAGCAATTGGAACATTTGGTAACAATCCTGAAATAAATAATAGCAACAAGGACAATGATGATAATTCAGAGATCCAAAACATTCAAGAGCAGGAAGAAACTTCTTCATCAATGGACTTACAGGATTTCACTCCTGAAGAAATTGGAAAATTCGAGAAGGAATTGACAAAACTCTTGAAGAGGAAACCAAATTCGGATAAAGAAAAAGAAATTGCAAGCCTTCCATTGGATAGATTCCTGAATTGCCCTTCAAGCTTGGAAGTAGACAGGAGAATTAGCAATGCCATTTGCAATGAAATATCAGATGATCATAAAGATAATCAAGATATTAAAGATGAAGATATTGATCGAACGATTAGTGTTATACTTGGTAGATGCAAGGATATTCGAGCTGATAATAGCAAGAAAGCCATTGGGAAAAAATCCATTTCATTTCTTCTCAAGAAAATGTTTGTATGTAGAAGTGGATTTGCACCTCATCCAAGTTTGAGAGATACACTTCAAGAATCAAGAATGGAAAGAGTAAGTAATTAAACAAATTAAACACCAACATTTATTATTTTAATTCTTTCTTTTTCTAATATATTAACCTTTTTTTTCATGCAGTTCTTGAGGGTAATGCTGCACAAGAAGATGAGTGGACAAAATGCATCAAGAGCACCATCAATGAAGAAATACTTAGAGGACACTAAGCAAGTGTCTAATAATAATAAGGCAACTGAAGATGAAAAAGAAAAACAAGAGAAAAATAACAATGATGGATGTAAATGGGTCAAGACAGATTCAGAATGTAAGTTCAATTTTTTTTTAGCAATTTTTTTATCAAGGGTTAATACAGTTTGATGATTTATTCATTCTATTTTTTTTGCCAATTGCAGATATTGTTCTGGAGATATAAATCTACCCTTCTTCATCTCTTCAAGATCACTTTACTTATACGAAAGGGTAGCAAGAATTAACATCTGCAGTTGTTTTGATATATTTTGGGTGTGGCTTTATGGCATAAGATTTGGTATTTAGTTGCTCAAGTCGTAGGTTCGAATTTAGGGGTGTATTTCTTGTAAGAACCTGAGATAGCCCGGAATTTTAACTGCTCCGCTTAAGTATAGATCGGATGATTTAGCGGCGGAATTTCCAATATTTCTACTGTCTTCGTTTTGTTGACGGTGCTTCATTTTTTTTCGTGATTGTATCTGTGGATGATACACAGTGCAACTCATGTTTTGAAATATCGTCAAATTATGCTTGTTTATGTACCAGGCATACATAAAGCTAGACATTGTCTCTGGATATAATCTCTCTCTCTGTTTTTTTTTTAACATTATAGTTTAACTTGTACAACTTTTTGCTAAGATTCAGTCTTTGTAAGAAACTAAGAATAGTTAGTTTCAGGTGAATAAATTTATGTACTTGTTGATTTGGAACTCATCAAATTGTGAAGATTTATTGCTTACATTATTAATACATTGTTTATATGGAATTATGGAGAGTATAAAGAAAATACTATATGATTATACATTTACACACATGTGTAGTTAGCCAGCCATCCTTAGATTTTGTGGTGTTTTAAACGAGTTTAAAAAATATGATCTATATCGATAAAGAATAAAAAAATATATAAAGTGGTTTCTACAAAATTTAAACTTATTATAGGGCCAAACAAAAGAATAATAGTTTCTTTTTGGTTGAAGGCATCATATTTAGACCGGTTTCAAAGACAAAATTTTGAACAAAAAACAATGAGAAAAAAACACAATTGATCTTAAATTACAACCCTAATTTATAGTGAAATTTTGGGAGTCCCAAACATCTATATATTAGAGCTGTCCCAAAACTGGTACTATATTTAAATAGATACTATTTAAAATTTGTTAATATTAACCTATCACGTTATACATATATTTTCGTATTATAAATTTTATCACGTAGGTTAATTATGTGTTCATTAATGACTTGATTGAATGATTCTCAAGTAGTTTTATTTGATTTGCAATCCAAATTTGAATCTGGGTAAAATAATATTAACTAAAAAGTCAATTTGAATTTTGTGAATCCCTCACCTTAATCATATTTAAAGCACAAAGATGATATGAGTTTGTTAAATAATCAATATTAAGATGATGAGTTTGTTAGATATTCAATATTTTTCTTGACGGGGCTTCTCTATTTATTACAAGTGGAAAGTTTAATGAAAAATAATTAAATTAAATATTATAAAGCTTGAGTAGCTTAAATTATTTATTGGGCCATCTTATTTCAATTAATTATATGATAATATAATTTTAATGTGCACCTTAATTTTTTTCTATTATAACCCACTTCGCTATCCACTCATCATACGAACGAAGTTCGAATTCCAAATTTATTATTTTATTAAATTTTTTACCGATTCAATTATATCACACTCACAGTGGATCTTAATTAATTTATGCTTGTGATAAAGTATTTTGTCACATCATAATCCAACAAAAAAAAAAAAAAAAATCCAGTCGAATTCCCAATTTACCCCTGAAAGATTTTCCCACATTTCCGCCACTCTCTCTTGGTTACCCTCTCGCAAGTCATAATTTCTCTTAATCTCTAGTCTCTCGTTTCCTCATCTTCCGGTGCTGATTGGATCATCTAAGTTGCATATTCACTCATTCCCACTTAGCTCTTTCAATCCCGGAGGGACCAAAAAAATAAAATTTAAAGAAACTAGTTTCGAGGGTTTCGGGTTCCTTCAATTTGGAAATTTTCTTTATGAAGTAGGCTTCTTTCGGATATTAGCTATCTGGGTTCGTGTTAATTTGGAAATTTTTGTTTTGGGTTCGATCAAATTGTAGCAAATTCGAAGATTTCTTCATAAGGTTTGTATTTTTACTTTTTCCTGTACTTGGGGTTCTAAGCTTTTGTTTTTTCTTTTAATACAACTTAGAGATTTTTCAAGGCTGTGTTAATTGTCATTTGAGTTCTTTTATCGTGTTTCTTGTTCCTTCTTTTTTGACGGAATGTTCTTTGATTAAATATAGAAAAGATGAGTGAGTTGGTGAAAAAAGGGAAGAATGTTTGAGTAGCCAATGCAATTTTTGGATTGGTGTTTTGGAAGATTTCTGGTTCTTTTAAGTTGCCGAAAATAAAGCTACCGCTCATAAAAGAAACCAATGTCTTGGGCAGGCCCAGATGATGTCTACCTCTCTACTTCTCTTGCCAGTTATTTAGACAGTAAGCTCTCTTTTTCATGGTAACAAGTCTCAACCTTTGAGGGCTGTGAATGATTATATATGCCTATTATGCTATTGGATTATATGAGTTTTGGCTTTTATGCTTGGTGGCATGTAGCTTTGTTTCAATTGCGTTTTTCTGGTTAATGCCTCACATCGCATTTATATAGACATATGTTTGTATGAGCATATAGGTTGCTCGTGCTTGAAGTTATTGGGTTTGGGTGTGTAATTCTTTGCAAACATCCCATAGTTTGATGTTGAACTTATGGATTTATGAATGTATGAGTTAGGAAGGGAAAGACTGAAAGTTACAGTATTTTTTTCACAGTTTCAATTTTGTGCACTTAGAAGTTAGAACTAGCTATCTGAGCTATCTGGGTATGTTGTAACTTTATTGAGGAATATGTGATGGGGCAATGCATAGATACTAATAATTGTTTACCGTGTACATAGTTTAGTTATCATTCTTTCCAAGGTTATCAGTACAAAAATGTGTTGGGATGTGATTATTTTGTTGGTGATTGCTATTCGTGAGGCTTATCACTTATGTATCAGGTTCTACTGCAATTGTAGTTGGACTGTTGGAGCACTTCTTTCTTACACTTTTTATGCTGCAGAGAAATTACTTGTCCTGCTTCGTGATGGCCGAAAGCTCTTGGGGACACTTTGTTCCTTTGATCAATTTGGTACAACTTTCCTTTTCTTTCTCTAATAGGTTTCAATTTTTAAGATTTCACACACTATTATTGTCCCATATTATTTGACATTTTTATTTTTGTTCTATGCAGCCAATGCTGTTCTTGAGGTGCATGTGAGAGAGTTATGTTGGCGACCTTTATTGTGACATCCCTTTAGGCCTATATGTAATTCGTGGGGAGAATGTTGTTTTAATCGGTGGAGCTGGTATGACTTCTTGCTTGTTTCCTGATTGCTATGAATATTATTTTCGTACGCCTTCTTTATCCTCTTAAAATTTTTGTATTGATGGTTTAGGACTTGGAGAGGGATGAACTTCCTCCACATCTAACTCATGTTTCAGTTTCTGAAATCAAAAGGGTAAGTGTCATCTTTGTTTTATTCTTTGATTACGCAAGTGATGTTGTCTGTTGAATATGGGATACGTGATCATAGCTTGCTCTATGACCCATCAATTATTATCACTTACATAATAAACATTTGTAGAGATTTTTTTTAATGGTAGTAGATGGCATTCAACGATGACTTGGGTCTGAGATTTGACACGGTAACTCCACAGTATTATTAACCAGGATATGGCTCTACATATGTGATTATGTGAACACACTAATGTTGCATAAGCAAAACTAAACCCTCCCCTAACCCTGATGTGAAGGGGTTTTGAACCCCACTTCGCTTATACCATCCTTATACCAGTTGAGCCAGCTAGTAACCGCAATTATGTGAATCACACAGCATATCCTTGAGTACATCTTGATCATTCATTTTTATAAAGTGTCAGCTTGCAGAAGGACCGCAGATCAAATGTTGATGGCAACGCTTAAAATACTTGGGACTCTGGAACCTTAATTGTCTCAACCTGTATTTTTATTAACTACCAGCATTATTAACTTTTTCAGGCACAGAAAGCAGAGAGGGAGGCAACAGATCTAAAAGGTTCGATGCGGAAAAGGATGGAGTTTCTGGATTTTGACTAGTATGTTTCCTACACCCAATTTTCCGCAAAATATTATGCGGTTGGTGGTGTAGGAGAATTGATTAGCAGCACTGGATGCTCACTGTGAAATCTTTGTAATATTATTATCCAACGATGCTTGTACTTGATTTGTCATTTCTTTGATATTCTCCAAGGCCATTTTTAAATTTTAGATCCTTGACCGTAGTCATAATTTTATATTAAAACTTTGAGGCCCTTCTTCATTAGTTATTTAGGAGCTATATAAAAAAAAATCAAGGGGCCATAGGCGTCCGCGTTAGTCGAGGGTCGGCCCTGTTCTCTAGATTGTGTTATCATGTTATAGTTCCTCCTTCCAAAAAGAAATTTACTTTATTGACCTTTTGCCACCTTTCTTAGTGTCAAGAATTTTATGCAGTAGCTGAAAACATGCGCAAGATGGACATTAATTCCCAGTTCTAGCATCTGAAACATTTGTTTTATATAATGAATCCAAAAATAAATTTTCCAAAAATCATCATTAAGCGTTTTGTGTGTTTAAGAACATGTGGTATATTTTCGAAAACAATGGTTAATTTTCAAATGTGTTTTTTTTGAAACGTTGAAAATTCCGCGGTCAAACCACCCAATCCGTGCTTAAGCGGAATAGGGAAAACTTCTAGCTTTTCAAATTCTTACAAAGAAATGTACCTCTTGGACTCGAATTCGGAACCTGATAATTAAGTCTTAAATTTTGTGTCATCAAACACACTCTTTGGTACTAATTTTCAAATGTTATCAATATTTTTTTATGGATGTTGATGCAAGATATGTAATTGCAAGGAGCAGCAGCTATCAAACGCTCCAATTAAAAAGTTTTTAATCATTATATTTGCAATGTTTCGCAGTTTATTTAAGGGTTAGATTATTCTCACCCCTCCGAAATCTCTTTACACTTTAACTTTTATTAAGGGTGTGTTTGGTAAATAGTATTGTCAGAGAGTATAAGTTAGCTTATACGTTATGGAACATACGTTAGAGTATAAGTTAATGTCAACAAATAATCTCATATTGTGAATTTTTGGGCTCTTGGGATTCATTAAATGTCTTGCTTATTTGAAAGCGTTTTTCTTTTTTAAATTTTAGATTTTGAATCAGAAAGTTGTGTCTGATCAACACAACCCTTCCGAAAAATTAGAAAAACGTTTTGCGTCACTTCATCAAAAAATTGTTTTCCATATTTGCTTATATATACCATGCCATTTAATGCAAATTACAGTACAATTGAAAATCCTAATGATCCTTGAAAACGCAAAAACAAACACCTAGTAAATTCACCAGGGATTGAAACTTCGGTGCAGAAATTTCAATTTTCAGATTGTTGAATCCTGGTGGCAAACGTCCAACGAACCACATGCACAAGAGTATGGGCGAATTTCTGCTATACGACATAGCATTATCTGCTAACTTCAATTTATAAAAGTCAGTTCGATGTTTTTTATTTTGATGCTTGCATTGTAAATTTCAGTTGTTATATGTATGTTTCTGTTTCAATAAAAAAAAAACTTATTGCATCGTTTCTGTTTCAATATTGTGTTCGTTGATTGTTCTTTAACAATAATAACTCGATTAGTTAATAAATTTTATAGTCCTGAATGTATTAATTTATAGAGATTTAACTCTATTATGTATAGGAAAAGTGATATTTGTTTCTAATTTTTCTCATCATCGGCTGTAGGGATGGGGAATCCTCATCAGGGTCCGATGTGTTAAAGGGTATAGTACACCCATATTTGTATATATCCTTTAGTTGGACGTGTTGAAAACGTGTATTAACATCCCTATATTAGTAAGATAAAATTTCTCGTGTGAACGAGATCCACATACCTGATACATTAAAATCAGATATGAGTATAATTTTTTATAACATTGCCGCCGCCAATTAGACTTGGTGGTGGACTTGGTAATGATGACCTTAAATTTACCTCTTGTTTGGTGGAGCATTAACGCTGGAGTTTTAACGCTCCACCAAACAGGTAAATTATCGCTAGCGTAAACGCTCACAAAATCATAATATCAAATATGAGATTATTTTTTGACGTTAACTTATACTTTAACGTTTGTTCCATAATGTATAAGTTAATTTATACTTTCTGACAATACTCTTTAACAAACACATCCTTAATAAAAGTTATAAGTGTGAAGAGATTTTGGAGGGGTGCGAATAATCTAATCCTTAAATAAACTGCGAAACATTGCAAATATAATGATTAAAGACTTCTTTAATTGGAGCGTTTGATATGCTGCTGCTCCTTCCATATCTTGCATAGTTGCATCAACATCCATAGTTTCCAAGAAACACTTGAGAAATGTATTAAGAAAATATTGATAACATTTGAAAATTAATCATTGTTTTTGAAAATATACACAGTTCTTAAAACAAAACGCGTAATTGATGCTTTTTTAAATTCATTTTGGGATTCAATTATATAAAACAAAATGTTTCAGATGCTATTACTGGGAATTAATTCCCATATTATGCATGTTTTCGGCTACTGCATAAAATTCTTGACACTAAGAAAAGTGGCAAAAGGTCATAAAGTAATTTTCTTTTCAATGCCAATGGAAAATGAAGCAGTGGTGGTGTGATGTTACTCGTGAACGTGGGATCCCAATGGAAAAATTATGGAAGTGCTGGCTTTTTTTTTTTCCAGAAAATTTTCAGCATTAGTGGCCCTGCCTCTTTGTTTTTTCATGTCTATTTAACATTTTTTTTAACAGAGGTGCGAGGAAAATGTTGCAAGAATGGTGGCAATAAGAAAACAAAGAGTCTAAAGCAACAAGAATGTTGCAATGAATTTTAATTACTATTATGTAATGATATATAATTTGAACTCTGAATTGGAGCTTGTTATAAGGTTTTTAATCTATAATAATGAATATGCTATTGATTTTGTATTTAATATTTTAATTTTGATTAAACGAATCGAATACGAATATTATTTTATTAAAAGAATACAAATTTCGATTTGTTTAATTTTGAACAAACGAATCCAATGCGACAATTCTTTTTTAAACGAATATTAAATTCAATTCGATTCGTTTATTTTTATTTAAATGAATAAACGAATCAAATACGAATATTCGTTTATTAAACGAATCGAATCTGAATCTTAATATCAGGATTCGTTTAATTTTGAACAAACGAATCCAATGCGACAATTCTTTTTTAAACGAATATTAAATTCAATTCGATTCGTTTATTTTTATTTAAATGAATAAACGACATCAAATACGAATATTCGTTTATTAAACGAATCGAATCTGAATCTTAATATCAGGATTCCTTTAATAAATGAATCGAATTCGAATTTAGTACATTATGATTCGATTCGTTTAGTATTCGTCACGTATTCGATTCGTTTATTCGTTTTGCCACATCTACTTCCAAGTATGGATGACAACCAGATATAGTATTAGGATGTTGATATTTGTATCAATCATGTTCAATTAACGGATACACAAATTATATCTTACTTGCTCCTAACATACCGGCCCATATATGAGTCCCTATTCACACATGTATTTTTACCTCTACTTGAACGAAGATACCAATATTTTTATCCGATCGGTCCAACTAACGGGTATAGAAAATTATCTCATTATTTATCCTCAATGTATCGAGCCCTATGTCCCAATCCATGTCATTCTTACTTTCAAGATAAGTTGTTTCTATTAACAAATATTAACATACTGTCTTTTACTGTTCTACTCTCAATTTTATTTGCACATCTTGTGCGGTGTGGTATTACTTAGATATATAGCAGTGTTTTTATTACCGGATCGGTAAATGGGTCACTAATTCGATCGGTTGAACTATTTTAGAAAAACCGACAAAACGTGTTGACGTCATAAATAGTTTTTATTTAATTAAAAATTATAAAAAATATTAAATTTTAGTTTTTATTCAAAAAAAATGAATTGATCCGGTCTGGTTCGTCAATTATTTTAAGACTGATTTTTTATATTTGGCCGAATCAAACTCATGTTCGATTTTCGGTTAGACTGGTTGAACCGGTCGGTCTGATCTGATTTTAAAAACAATGATATATAGGGATGATAGAAAGTCTCAAATCTCGAAATAATTTTTTAAAAAATTCTAAATCCCAATATAAAATTCAGGATAATTTTCATCATGATTCAAAAATAGATAATTAGGACAAGATTATGATTGAAAAATTTCAACTTGTTCCGATCACATCTACTTAGATATAATTCTTAGTTCTAACCTTTTCTTCTCGTTAAATGGAAAAAAAGTTCAATCACCATAAGAGTACATTTTTAGATTATTTTTATTATTATTCTTTTGCCAATCAATATTGGTTTTGATACATAACATTATTATTCCTACAATGTTAAGTGTTAACGAAGCAAATGACACATTCCATGGATGAATTGACAAAATTAAAGCATGAGGTAAAATTAAATCTGGACCTATTTAGTATTTCTGCAAATTAAAAGGACAAATTAGAAATTACCCATTATGAAACCACTCAATTCTTACTTAACACAGTATACTTATTATTTTTTATTTTTTGGAATTTGGAAATACGGTTAATTTAATGATCCGGTCTTAAATTTTTCTAACTACTTGAGAGTCTTATAAAAACATATACATATCTTATTTGTAGACCTGGCTACTGGTTTGGTTCAGTTCCGAACCGGAACCAAACCATCTGGTTCCTAATTCCACGCTTGTGGAACCGGGAATCGGAACAGAACCGGATGGTTTCGGTTTGATTCCATTTTTTTTAATTAATTTAAAATTTTAATTTTAATTTTTTTAAAAAATAAAAATGAGATTTCAAATTTATTTGAAATTATTAATTTGATTTTATATTACATTAAATTAAAAACTTAAATTAAAAATAAAATAAAAGAACTTGAATTTAATTTTTTAAGAACTTAAGTTGCTTACGTATCCTATAGGGACGAGAGGAATCAAAGCTCACGAAGTTCCATTATATTTTTTAGATAGTTCTCCACTACAATTATTTACTCATTATCATTATATGTGTCTGTTATTGATCATTCAACTCACGTTCTGCTTGCACTTGTAGATGCATTATCGAACAAGTCTTCAAAGTCATCGGGGTCCATTTTCTTGTTGCCTTTAGATCAGCCTGAGTCCAATCATCCACACATGTTGTTGCGTCTAAAGTGCTTGGAAGTAATGAAGACCATCTCGCTTCCAAAATATTGTCTCATAAGCTAAAAGTTTGTTCAACCGCAACGGTGGAAACATATGATGTCAGCACCTCATTAGTAATAATTGATAAAACATGACAGACATCTTGATGTCGGTTCCACCAATCAAGTACTTGAAAATTTTTACTTACTAAACTTTCCGGAGGAAACTCGAAATTGAGAGATAAATAATTATCTAATTCCGAGTTGTTAGTCATGCCATCCTCTGTTTTTTATTTCGTTGTAGTAACCAACAATCACCCATACTAAGTCTTGAATATTATGGGTTCGCTACTAGATTATCTTGATGATTGTATGTTATATTTTATGACATAATCATTAAATGAATATATTAAATCAATTTTTATTTCATCTATTATTTTTCTAATATTAATTTCATCATATATTCCTAAAATGCATAGTAAGTTTGTAAGCCTCTATATTAAGTTTGTAAGCCTCTATTCAAACCTTATAATTTAAATTTAGGATAAAAAATTGTGATAATAATATAAAACAATAGAATGTCTTTAAAATAAGTCAATAATTTTATCTTCATAATGACAATAGATTCAATTAAAATAATATCATTAGTATTTGAATTTTCAGCATGCTCATATAAAGTACCAATAATATTCAAATATTCAACAATAAATAAATTTATTGCAGGATAATAAAATCCACTAAAAATATTTGTAGCATCATTAAAAAATTTTAAAAGTTCTAATTTTTTCACAAATATCTCATTGGTTAGGAAAAAATGTTATATGTTGAGGAAAAAAACTACATAATACATTATTGTATTGAAAAAATTGAGATAAAAGAAAATAAGTTGAATTCCAACGAGTTGGAACATCTCGTAAATTTTTTTATCGATTTAACACCCTTTAATTTACAAAATTTGGCTCATTATCTCCTGACATTAGAATATGACCAAATATAATTAATTGCAATCTTAATATGATTAATGTGATGTTCTAAGAAAGTCATATTATCTTGAACACATAAATTAAGGACATGACATGTGCAACGAACATGAAAAATCGACCCCCCCCAAATTTGGTTGACATATTTCTTTTAAATCTCTAATTGATGCAGTATTTGAATATGCATTGTCAAAACCAATTGTTAAAATTTTACCTAATAAATCATATTTATCAAAAATTAATTTAATCATTTTATAAATATTTTGTGCAGTATGATATCATCAAAACTCTAAATGCAATAAGTCATTTTTGCATGTTTCATAATACATTAATCCAATGACAAGTCACACTCATGTATGAGTGTGTTTTCCAATGACCACTCCAAATATCAAAACAAATAATAAAACGACCTTTAATATTTTTAAATATTTCATTTAAAATAATTTTATCATCTTTGTATAATTTAAAATTTTATTATTTTGTTGTATTTCTAGGCATTTTACAGGGAGCATGATCTTAAAGCATTTCTAACGTAATTTAGTAAAAGCACATTTTTCACCAAAATTTAAAGAAAAATATGTTATACAAGTAAAATTAATAAATTCTTTTCTATTTTTAGCATCCGAATATTTAAATATATCTAAAAAAACTCGCACTTCTACTAGATGAAGCTTACCTGCACATTTGAGTTTGTGTTGTATTAAGTATAATTTTAGCGATATGATGTCTATCCAAGTGCTTATTCATATTGTCATAGCCACCAGTAAATTTGTAAGATACATCACAATAGTGGCATATGCTCTCGCACGTTCATTTTCAGTCTCGACTAAATGAAAATGAATTTTGAAAATATCAGAAGATTGACACTTAACTTCTCTTCTCCGTGTACCGATATTTTGACCGCTCTCTTGGGTTGACACATTGGACATGATATTCTTAGATGAGCTTGCCATTTTTGTTAATATTGAAAAATTACAAAATTAAATCAATAAAAAAAAATTGAAGCTGAGAAAATTAAAGAAATTGAGAATTTGTGTGTTGAAAAAATGAAGAATGACTTCATTTATACATTTTTGAATTATTTTGTGATATTTAAGTTGTCCCTAAAATTAACCGTTTTATTAATGTTATTAAGGATAATTTAGTAATTAAATTTTTTTAAAAAAATTGAATTAAAGACAGTCCAACGACCAACGGCTAGTGCCAACGGTTCCAATGGTTCCGGTTCAAACCGTTGGAATCGTCCGATTCTATTTAGTTTGATTAGGGTAGAACCCTAATTGAACCCTAACTGAACCAAATAAATCCGGTTTCGATTTCAGTTCCGCAATCGAAATCGGCCGATTCTTACCGGTTCAGCTACAAACCGTTCCTTGACCGGCTCTACTTATTCGAACCCAGACAACCAAATACTAGGGTCTTTCTTCCACTTCAACACTCGAAACAAGAGACATACCCACGAACGCACATGCTTTTGAAGATGAGACTGCTGCTGACAATTTGTGTGTTGAAAAAGTGAAGAATGACTTCATTTATACATTTTTGAATTATTTTGTGATACTTAAGTTGTCTCTAAAATTAACCGTTTTATTAATGTTATTAAGGATAATTTAGTAATTAAATTTTACAAAAAAAAAACAAAAAATTGAATTAAAGACAGTCCAACGACCAACAGTTCCAATGGTTCTGGTTCAAACTGTTAGAATCGTCCGATTCTATTTAGTTGATTAGGGTAGAACCCTAATTGAACCCTAACTGAACCAAATAAATCTGGTTTCGATTTCAGTTCCGCAATCGAAATCGGCCGATTCTTACCGGTTCAGCTACAAACCGTTCCGTGACCGGCTCTACTTATTCGAACCCAGACAACCAAATACTAGGGTCTTTCTTCCACTTCAACACTCGAAACAAGAGACATACCCACGAACGCAAATGCTTTTGAAGATGAGACTGATGCTGACAATTTGTGTGTTGAAAAAGTGAAGAATGACTTCATTTATACATTTTTGAATTATTTTGTGATACTTAAGTTGTCTCTAAAATTAACCGTTTTATTAATGTTATTAAGGATAATTTAGTAATTAAATTTTACAAAAAAAAAAACAAAAAATTGAATTAAAGACAGTCCAACGACCAACAGTTCCAATGGTTCTGGTTCAAACTGTTAGAATCGTCCGATTCTATTTAGTTCGGTTAGGGTAGAACCCTAATTGAACCCTAACTGAACCAAATAAATCTGATTTCGATTTCAGTTCCGCAATCGAAATCGGCCGATTCTTACCGGTTCAGCTACAGACCGTTCCGTGACCGGCTCTACTTATTCGAACCCAGACAACCAAATACTAGGGTCTTTCTTCCACTTCAACACTCGAAACAAGAGACATACCCACGAACGCAAATGCTTTTGAAGATGAGACTGCTGCTGACAATGGAGATTCTTATATTCGGTAAATTTTCTACTACTTTTTTCCCCCAAATCTGAATCTTGATGTTTCAGTATATTCAGTGGGGTTTTAGTGAAAAGAAGTATGATTTGTTATTGATTATTTTTTGTTTTTGTTTTTATGGATTTTTATTTTTGGTGGGTTTGTTGGTGGTCATTTGGTTATGAGCTGAATATGTATGATAAATGATTAGAATGTGGAATTGCAAAAGGATGAAATGATTGACTGGATAGAGAGTAAATCATTGAAATTCACTGAATTTTTAAGCATCTGTTAGGAAAATAACTAAATAAGGTCGTTTTCTATCTTTTGATTTTTTTTTTTGGTTGTAATTCAAGTGTATATAAATAGGAATAAGACAACTAGATGTGCATTTTCTTGACACCTCTAATAACCAAAATCTCCATTTACATTTGTAAAGTTTGAGTTAGTTAAAATTAGTGAAATTTGAATTTTGTTTCATTCATGATCTTAGCGGCTTAACCATATAATGTCTAATAAGAGAAAAGAAAAAAGATCATGTAAGCTATATATGAGTATTGCATGTGATTTTCTGTTTCAAAGCTGTGGTTTAGGTTCGGAATTGATATTCGTTGTTTTATGTGTTTTTATTCTTCATCTTTTGTTATTTTATTCGGTAGCAGATGCTGAACGTGATTTGTTCTTTTATTATTTTTTGCTATCTTATGTGGTAATCAGAAAGTAGTTTTGAGAAGGTTACATTTTGCCGATCCATGGACAGGTTGAAGATGGAGAGACAGTTGGGGGTTCAGCCCATGGAGGTCAAAGAGCTGTCTGTTGCATAGCAGATCTTGCAAAGTTGGGTGTTTGCATGCAAGGAGAAGTCATTCACCGGCCTTCTGCAAATGATCCTAGCTGGCCTCAGGTGTTCAGTGTCAAATTCGAAGTAGATGGGCTAGAGGCAACATTACCGTCAAAGTCGATACAAATAACGAAAACAGGGATGTATAACTTGTACTTCATTCACTGTGATTTGAATCTGAAAGATTTCGTTGTAGAGGGCAAAACTATATGGAAAAATCCTACTGGTTATTTGCCTGGTAGAATGGCTCCTCCGATGAACTTCTATGGGTTTATGTCTCTTGCTTTTGTGAAACTTGGAATATTCTGGTTCTTGCAGTATGCAAGGTTTTGGAGAGAAGTTCTCCCTCTGCAGAACAGCATGACATTGGTGATAACACAAGGCATGTTAGAGATGGCTCTTTGGTATTTTGAGTATGCAGAAATTAATGAGACTGGAGTCAGACCGATGGGAATTACTGCATGGGCAGTCACCTTTAGTACTGTTAAACGTACAGTTGCTCATATTATCATTCTGATGGTTGCCATGGGCTACGGTGTTGTAAGACCTACCTTATAGGTGGTTTTACATCAAAGGTGATCGTGCTTGGAGGGACCTTCTTTTTGGCATCTGAAGTGCTTGAATTGGTAGAAAATGTTGGGGCTGTCAGTGATCTTTCTGGAAAGGCCAGACTGTTTCTGGTTCTTCCAGTGGCCATCTTGGATGCTTTCTTCATTTTATGGATTTTTACGTCCCTTTCTTTGACTATAAATAAACTTCAGGTACTAGTTGCATTCTCAGGGATGTGTACTTCAGCTACCTAGTCCTTCTTGGGGGTGTTTTTCTGAAGTGTAAATTAGGTGTTTCACCTATGACTTGACTGCTGATATGATGCGACAGGCTAGAAAGATGATGACTAAGCTGGATATTTACCGGAAGTTCACAAACGCTTTGGCAGTAGCTGTTATTGTGTCCGTTGGTTGGATATGCTATGAGGTAATATGAATCAAGTACTGATCACGTTACTGCAAACTTAAGAGGCTAACTGATCTCGTTGTTTCTCTTCTTTATCTGGTAGTGAGCTAAAGAAAGAGAGTGTGGTAGTGGCATTTAATATAATAATTAGTTTTTAAAGTTTTGGCAAAAAAACTGTAAAAGAATTTATGTAACTTAATTAGATCTATTCTTTTCTTGTTCTGCTCTGTAGTTTAATTCGAGTTGTTTTTTTTGTTAACTCTCTGATTGCAGCTCTATTTAAAGGTAATATTTAGCAACCTGTGGCATGACTTTAGTGTGGAGTAGTTTAATGGTAAGGTGACAAATAGGATGGGTTGCCTTATTGGTTATTATCACTGCAAAATCAAGTCACCAACATGAGTAATCCCAAGTCTTCCTGTGATGTTGGCATGTTGTCATAAGAACTGTGTTGCCCTTGAAATATATTTAGAGGGTTCATACTTCATAGATTGCACTTCAATTCTCCGGAACTTGTTCAACTCTTGATAATCAATGTTCAATTTTTCGACTCTTTGATAGGTATGCTTATTCTGAAGAAGCGAATGAAGAGTTTGACAAGGATGAAACATCATTGACACTCACAAAGCCATCCTTCAAAGGATGTAAGAAGTGTTCCCCAACCTAGACCAGTGCAAACCAACAATGGAGCATTGAATGGTGATCTGGAAGAAGATTAAGACAGAGTAAAGTAAAATTGCTGTCATTAAGTTCAATGTGAGTTCAATCATTTGATTCACAAAAACTATTTGCCCTTGATATTGTTGTAAACCCCACGGGGCTACCCTTCAGAATCTATATGAATATATCTAATGTCACCTGTTGTTGTCGTCTAATCTCTTATCATCTGCAAAAATAACTCATGAATATCTGATGGATTTTTATTTAATAATTTTTTTTTAATAAGGAAATGGATTCTTTGAATGTCGAAGAAAGCAAAGCTCTTTGGATAAATTGTCAGGACATTCACAAATATCAATACCTACTGATACAGATCCTTAACAGGAAGAAATCTTAAACAAACAAAAAAAAAAAAAAAACTTTTTTCCTGTTATCATGGATAGTTTTGAAGGATATAGAGTACATCACTTACAAATTCAACAATAACCATATGAACAAATGGAACAAAAATCTAAAATGTGGTGACCAAACAATCATAGTGCTTACAATGCAGGCAGAGGGACCTGGCTATTCTGGAGAGCTACGATCTTCCCAAATCATTTCTAATTCGTGGAAATTAAGCCTATGATGCTTGAAACAGTTGGGAGAAAACATGGTAGCCCAGATTAACCAGCACAGCATCGCCCAAAACACCCCATAAAGAAAAAAAAATAATAATAATAATAAAGAATGTGTCCTAGTTCCTAGTTTGGCAAAAACTCACTTGATTCATTCACTGAGATCTCCTCCTCAGGTGCTGGGATACAGGGCACCCCTCGAAGAAATCCAAGACCGCAGTCTCCAAATCCTCAACCGAGTACTTGATGTAATTCTCTGGATGCCTTCCACTCTCTATATGGCTCCTGAATCTCCCAAGAAATGACCTATAAGCTGGAATCAACTTCTCTGATATCGATATCCTTAGCTCCTCCCTAAGCTGAGAATCCGGAATGAACCATGTAGCTTGAGTCCTATGAACCTCTTCAAACATGGCATTGAAGGACTTAAATCTCTCTCTTAAAGCACTTTTTGACACCCCAGAAGAAAACCCCCCGCTTCCATGCAATCCCTCATCTCTCAAGCAATATAAAACATTCACCCAAGTTGCTCTCTGGTAATTTATAGCTGCCTGCCTGAATTTCCCAGTCATTTTCTTCAAATAATCATCACCAATCATTTCTCTCAATTCAGGTGAACCTTTCACTTTTTGAACAATATAGTGAACATTATTCATCATAAATAAATGAGCTAAAGCTGTATCTTTGCAATGCTTGGACTTACCCTCCAAATTGAATTGCAAAATCACAATAATCCAAATCAAATGAAGGGCTAATGGGATTTTCCCTTCTGATTCGGCAAAATCCATATCCGGGGTTGATGGATCACCCGAATATCTAGACCCAGTTGTTGGTTTTGACATTATAAGCTCAATCAAAGTCTGCTTATAATCAGAAATCAAACTGATATAATTCATCACATACCTAGTCAACGGATGAATTGTCCCTGCAGGCACTGGCAACCTTGATGGCTCCCTCAAAACAGCATTCTCAAACTCTGATAAAATCCCCCTTGCAGCCTCTGCCAATCTTGATACAATCTCAGCAGTCTGCACTCGAATGGAATCAGACGATTTCGAATCAAAAACAACCTCTATATCAGGCATCAACTCCACCAAAGCATCATGTAAATCCAAAATCTTAAATAGCTTCTCAGGTGACCTCCTGCTAATACTAATTGCCTCAGCAAAATTAAACAACTGAATGGCTGGCCCTTTTACTGTCTCCATAAAACAAGCATCATCAATATCTGTACCAACCTCATCAAAGATTTGCTCACACAATCTCTTCTCACTTGCAAACAAAATCCTCACACAATCATTTGCTGCTCTAATCCATCTCCTAATCTTTTTCTCAAGTGCATCCCACTCAAGCCTTTGAATATCCCCAATACTCAACTTCTCAACACCAAGTCTCTTAAAACTTGCATCAACTGCTGACTTCCTTACACTTCCATAAACCTGAATACACTCTCTCAAATACCCAGCAGCAATCATCCTCTGAGCTATATTCTTAAGATCCTCAATGGCCTCTTCAGGTATCAACTCTATCTCTCGGATACTACTAGTAGACCTATAACTAGAAGCAACACTAGTGGTAGATTCACTATGCTTCAATAGATCATGATCTTGTTCTTGCTCTAGGTGAAGGTGATGATGATCATCATCATCATCACCATCAAAGTGATCATTACTTTCAGTTCTTGAGCAAGAAGATGAACTGGGATCAGCTGCAAGTGAATCAACATCAAGTGCATGAACGTGAACAAGCAGAATGTTTCTGAACTCATCTTCAAGTCTAGCCATGGCGATATGGATAGAAGAGTTGACTTTTGACTGGCTGTTGTCATCGGAGATGTTTGTGGATGACATAGACAGTTGGATTTCATCAACTGCTTGCAAATATTGATCCACTTCACATCGATCACCTTCAAATAACTTCTTTTCCCTCGCTTCCTCTGATGCTGTTGAGTCCCACCTCAGTATTATCTTCTCAGCTGATTCAAAACTCCTTTCAAGAACATTTTTTTCTGGTGGTTCCATAGCTTTAGACCAAAAAAACAGAACCCAAAAAAAAAAAATTTGATCTTTCTGATTCCTGTGGTGCTGTTGATGGAAAAAAAAAATTTGGCAAGAGAATTAATGAAATCTTGGAAAGGTGGTGGGATTTTTGATGAAGGGGGAATTTAAAGAGTAAGATACTTGGAGATTTATTTCTCTGTCCTTTTTTAATTTTTTTTTTTTTTTTTTGTAATTTGATAAGGTGACTTTGGTTTTGGTCTCTAGTCTAGTAAGGCAGCTGTGGAAATATTATTGTCAATATGCAGAATTTGACAAGATTCAAGATGGGGTGTTCAAGTTAAAACTGTTTTATGTGAAAGAGAAGAAAGAGACTGAAAACTGTAGGGGTGCACAAAATAAATAATCCACCTCAGTATTTCATTACAGTGGGAGCATCTTTTCTGGTATATTCTGGTAAAATTTTGGCAAAATGCTTGCAGTAAAATTTCTGGTAGTAATAGATTTTTCCCTTTTTGTGGTTTTCTTTTTTGTCTGTTTAATCTTTCAATTATTTGACAGAGATTTCAGTACGGGCATGTTAGGCCCATGATTTCTTGGCCCATATTAACAGGCATTCTCATGTCATTTTTTTTTAAAAAAAAAAAAAATATATTGTGGCATTCGTGATTCTTGTGTCGTAGTGTAATTAGTTGGAAACCACGCGATGCACGGATTTATTTTAATTTAATATGTTTGATTTATGATTATTTTTTATTCAATTTTATACCATATCGCATCCTCTTGATTGTTGTATTGTTGCTATTGGTAGTGCGACGGTTAAGGCAATAATTCATACATAATTGTAGTTATTTGTATTCAGTGCATATAAAATTAGATCATTGTATTATTTTAAAAACAACAAGATTAATATACTCTACAAGAGTTTGATACCATCGGTATAATACATGTATGTTGTTAGTACAAAATTGTGAAAAGTCATACACTTCATCTATTCATTAAACAAACAAACCAACGCAAATAAGAAGTTGGTATTCAAAAATTCAAACATCTACCCACCAAAAAAAAAAAAATTTAATCTTTCTGATTCCTGTGGTGCTGTTGATGGAAAAAAAAAATTGGCAAGAGAATTAATGAAATCTTGGAAAGGTGGTGGGATTTTTGATGAAGGGGGAATTTAAAGAGTAAGATACTTGGAGATTTATTTCTCTGTCCATTTTTAATTTGATAAGGTGACTTTGGTTTTGGTCTCTAGTCTAGTAAGGCAGCTGTGGAAATATTATTGTCAATATGCAGAATTTGACAAGATTCAAGATGGGGTGTTCAAGTTAAAACTGTTTTATGTGAAAGAGAAGAAAGAGACTGAAAACTGTAGAGGGTGTGCACAAAATAAATAATCCACCTCAGTATTTCATTACAGTGGGAGCATCTTTTCTGGTATATTCTGGTAAAATTTTGGCAAATCCTTGCAGTAAAATTTCTGGTAGTAATAGAATTTTCCCTTTTTGTGGTTTTTCTTTTTTTTTTTTTTTTTTGTCTGTTTAATCTTTCAATTATTTGACAGAGATTTCAGTAGGGGTCTGTTAGGCCCAAGATTTCTTGGCCCATATTAACAGGCATTCTCATGTCCTTTTTTTTAAAAAAAATAATTTTAAAAATTGTGGCATTCGTGATTCTGGTGTCTTAGATTAGTGTAATTAGTCGGAAACCGCACGATGTACGGATTTATTTTAATTTAATATGTTTGATTTTATGATTATTTTTTATTCAATTTTATAACATATCGCATCCTCTTGATTGTTGTATTGTTGCTATTGGTAGTACAACGGTTAAGGCAATAATTCATACATAATTGTAGTTATTTATATTCAGTGCATATAAAATTAGATCACTATATTATTTTAAAAACAACAGGATTAATGTACTCTACAAGAGTTTGATACCATCGGTATAATACATGTATATTGTGTATGGTCCGCCTGTTGTGAGAGATATGACATATATATCCGGCACATAATATAATTTTCCGTATGTTGTTAGTATAAAATTATGAAAAGTCATACACTTCATCTATTCATTAAACAAACAAACCAACGCAAATAAGAAGTTGGTATTCAAAAATTCAAACATCTACCCACCAAAAAAAAAAAAAAACATTTAGATCACTCAATGATGAGCACTTAGTGACGAGGTATTCTCGAGCAACCATGCTTGTACCATTCAAGCTGTAAACATCTTGAATGCAAGTTATTGGTACCAATGAATTTGCCATCTAAAACCTTTTCGACCAACTTAAGAAAAGCTCATTCCATCACTTGCAGCACTTATTAAATAAGTATCTGAATGCAAGTTAAACAAACCTTTAAACCACCACTTTGACCATTTTTAATAATATTGATACTCTATTTTTAAATGAACTTATCACTACTCACTATTTGAACATGATTGAAAAAAATGACAAAGTATTTCATCTGGTACATACATAGGACTACAATAATATAATAATATTTTATTTTGGACCTATTTCACACCATTAATACTCTTATTAATGGGAAATAATTTACTTACACCTGAGATGATCAGCTTCTGAGATGAGGTGTATTAAATTCGCTTATGGAAGAAAAAGAAGAAGTATCATAACACTAAAAAATAAAAATTATGCATATCATATATATATAGTAGCGTTATAATGGGAGTTAGATAGTTAGCTAGGGTGATCACGGTTTCAGGTCAAACCGCAACCCGACCCAAACCGTACCTACCCGAACCGCACCGCGCGGTTTGGAAAAAAATTAAAAATGATTTCGGGTCAATCCGAACCGAACCGCAAATTTCGGGTCGGTATGCGGTTTTGACCCGAACCGCCCAAAACCGCAAATTTTGACTCAAACCGCGACTTGAACCGCCTAAACCGCCAACCCGCGTTCAAATTAGATATTATTTTATATTTTTCTTCTTCTTTAACCATGAAATTTAAGATATTTAATGATCATATGACAATATGCAATGTATAAATGAAAATTAAGTATTTTTTCTCTTCAATTATTATGTGAAAACACACAAAATTTTCTTTAAAAAATTTATAATCCAAACCGCCGACCCAAACCGCTAAACCGCCAACCCGAACCGCCGCGGTTTTCCTTATTAAATTTGCAATTTCGGTTTCTAATTTTCTAAACCGCCAACCCGCGCAGTTTGAAGTGAAAAACGAAAAAATCGACCTGAACCGCACCGCGAACACCCATATAGTTAGCTAACTTTGTGAAAACTTCTCATTCTTGATAACCCGCTAGTACAATTTGTAATTTATAACAATCAACAAATTTTTATTGTAGCATAATAAAAATATGAAAATGGCTGAACATCTCCCCAATAGTTGCAACAACTAAACTATTTTATGTTATATAACTGAAGAGTCTCTTGCCATTATTCCTAATTAAACACTCTTACTCAATTCCCTAATAGTTGCAACAACTAAAATTTGTTCTATTATGTATTCGAAGAGCCCCTTTCCATTATTACCAATTAAACACTCATACTCAAAATTTGTGTGAGAATGAAGGAGGAAAGAGTTATTTCTCAATTTTTATATATAATTTATAACAATCAACAAACTTATATTATAGTATAATAAAAATTTGAAAATGACTGAATATCTCCAAGAGTTGCAACAACTAAAATTTTTTTCTGTTATGTAATTGAAGAGTCCTTTGTCATTATTCCTAATTAAATACAATTGCTCAATTCCCCCAAAGTTGCAACAACTAAATCTTTTTCTGTTATGTAATCGAAGAGCCACTCGCCATTATTCACAATTAAACACCCATACTCAATAGCCATAATGTTAATCTTTGAAATAAGCAGGGAGCTTGATTTGTGTGAGGATGAATAATGAGAGAATTATTTCTCAGTTTTTATAAATGTGAAATGCTAATGAGTGCCCTTAACTCATTAAGTATCCATTTTATGAAAATTTTCGTGGGAAAAAAAGAAAAGTAATTAATGTTTTGATAATTTTTTACATTTCCTATAAAAAATGTGAAAACTTTCTAAAAATATATCATTAATGAACACCCTTATCGCACTTGTTAGCATGACCATTTAGCTTTATCAAAATTCATGTTAATTTAATTGTTGGTAGGGATGGATATTTTCAGGTTCCAAAATTCAAAAACCATATAGATTCATGAATTGAACTAGTTATGTTCATCAATATACCGATATAATAGAGCTCTCTAAATAAGGTTTTATCGATTTTACTTATAATATTAATAAACTGTAAATATGTATTTTATTTTTATTTTGTGATTATAATTATAAATTATTTGTTTACCCGAAGAAAATGATTGGAGAAAGTTAAAAGAGATGTGGTGAGATGAAAGTTAAAAGAGAAACAATAATATTAATGTTATAATTAATTAATTAAGATTTGTTGAGAGAAACTAAACACAGCCAAGCAACAGCTTAATCAGCTCAGCTGTCTCTAAGAAACTTATAAATTAAGTAATTAACTTTTTTTTATTGGCTAATAATTAGCAACATACAAAAACAAAAAATCATTTATTAGAAATAATTAATTGATCAATTAATGAAGTCAACTAATCTTCTGCTAAATCAGGATGACATGCACGCTCATGCATGCTAGAGACTAGAGAGAGTAATTATTGCGTTGTCATATGATTAAAAAATAGAAATTAATTATGGGATTTCAATAATTAAAAGCTGTAAATCAAATGAAAATTTGAGGCTGTACTTGTACAGTTGCCCAATTCCCTTCGTTTACGAATTTTGAGAATTTTAGGAATCTTTGAGTGGTGATTTTATGATTAATTAACTACAATCTAGAGGCATTTAATTTTTTTTTAAATTATGAGTTGCACGAGTGGTGCAAGTTGTGATTTAGAAAGTTTAAATTTGATGATTTTGGCCCTTTTCTGGTTATTATATGTTGCATGGTTGTCAATTTGATTTTTGTTTTTAATTTAAAAATGTTTTTACATGAGGCTCAAGGTTATAATTTTTTTTTTTTTTGGAATCGTTGAAAATTTCTACCACCGAACTACTCATTCCGAATTTAAGCAGAGTGGGTAAAATCTTCTATTATCTTAGGTTCTTACAAGAAACGTATTTCCTGGATTCGAACATGTGACCTCAATTTGAGATCATGAATCATACACTACCAAGTCACGACCCTTGGAGACTCAAGGTTACGATAAACATGCAGCAAAATCACTATCCTGGTTCAATCTGAAAGTATTGGATTCTGGGAAAATTATAAAAAACGAAAAAAAAAAATTATTTAAAAAGTCTGCAATTTTGTTGCAGATCAATGGTGGTACATTGTTGAATGCCAGATTAGAAGATGAAGAAATTTAAGCCATTTATATATTCATCCCATGAAATCTCCAGCTGTATTGAGCTATGAAAGTACATTAATATTGACTTGACATAATGTTTTAAATCTGTCAATGAGTTGGAAAGTTGCAGGTTTCAAAATCTCATTTGCCTCCAATTAATTGAGATTAATTATTTCAATTCTCATTTGAAGTTCAAATGTGCATAAAATCTCACACTTAAAAAAAATATGGAGCATTTTCACCACAGAAACCCTTTACAATACATTCTTAAAAAGAGTAATTAAATATAGCCACCCAGTTTTAAGTTAAAATCAATCTGCAATTAACAATTACAATTTATACATATTTTTGTTCTCCATGTTCTTCTCCCTGGCCTTGTCTTGATCAAACTTCAGGATCGGCAAGTGTCATTAGTTAGGATAATGGAGAAATTAAATGTAGGAATTTATCATCATCTTGATCTTAATTTAACGGCCCAGATATCCCGTAATCAAAGTTGTCAAATACCGATTCATGGCCTTTCCCGTATGCCTCACTCTCTGCATAGCCATGTTTAAGTGTTGGCAAAATATGCAATGTTCTAGCTTCCATGTTTCCATTTGATTGTATCTCGAGTATCCGTCTAACAGCTTCTCTCATTTCTAATCGTTGCACGGGATTACTTTGAGTACAAGCTTTGCCAATTTCGAGTAGTTGTTCCATTTCACCTAGTGAGTTTATTGAGCTTGCAATCTCAGGATCAAGCAAATCTGTCACTCTTCTTTCGGAACATGCTGATTCAACCCATTGAACTACATCGATCCCTCCTTCGCCGTTGCTCAAATACTGAGAAGGGAATTTTCCTGTCAGGATTTCGAAAATGATTATTCCTAGACAGTATACATCACATTTTGGTGTGACTTTCGCGGATTGAATAGCCTCCGGGGCCTTGTAGGCAAATAATGCTTGTGCGAGACTGTCATTGTTAATCATTGTGCAGAATCCAAATTCCGAAACCAATGCCTCATTCTCAGGACTTATAAGAATGTTGCTTGATTTCAGATTGCCATGAGGCAACTCAAGGTGAGCAAGCTCTGTATGGAGATAGCCTATTCCTCTGGCAATTCCTTGAACAATCTTTAACCTGGCATGCCAGTTGAATTCATCGTATGATGGTCCTCGATCACCTATACAAATCAAAAAAAAAAAAAAAATCGGTCAAAATAAGTGGTAAATTTAGATTAAACTTGACAAACAAGGAACTTTCTTACCGTGCAACCGATAAAGCAAGCTGCCTCTGGGAATGTTTTCATAAACCAAAAGTTTCTCATCTTTCCTGTAATGATAAGCCAATGGTGTTAAAACATTTCTGTGCCTTAGCCTTCCGAGCCTTCTAACCTCGGTATCAAACTCCTCTCTTGCCATTGCATTGGTCTCCCTCATTCTCTTCACCACCACAGTCGCACCATCAGCCATCATGGCCTTATATGAAGACCCCAGTCCCCCGTTTCCAAGCACTTCTGCTGCTGCCTTCATCAAATCAGGCAACTCGAAGACGCCCTTTTCGTCATTCACCAGGACTAATTCCCCAGCCCCATTGCTTCTTGCACGATGAGACAACCCCCCTGCCCTTCTGCTCATATCAACTTCTCTTTTACTTGATGATACCAAAACCTGGACTTCCCCTGCCAGGACCCTTTCCTTTTCAAGCACATTAAATGCCTTTCTTTTTCGCCTAAATCTAACTGTGATTACAATTGCAACTGAAAGTAGCATCACGCTTAATGTTAATATTACTGCAGCCATAATCATTGTTGAGTCATCCTTATTGGCACCATCAGCAGGAGGCGGAGGAGGATGAATGTTGCGGTTTGATACTGTTGCCTTAGGGGCAGCTACCTGGCGACATTCTACTCCCAAATTCTTTCCACAAAGCCCAGCATTTCCTGAGAAAGAACTCGCATTGAATTTCAATAAACTATCCGGAATTTCCCCTTCCAATTTATTGAATGATAAGTTTATTTCCACCAACGTTGGTTGATCAAAAGAAGGAATTGTCCCATTAAATTGATTGTTCTCAACATGTAACTCAATTAAATGAGGCAATTGAAACAATGATTGAGGCATTGGCCCTGCAAACTTATTATCCGAAAACCAAAGCTTCCTCAATGCACCCATTTCATCAAAATAATCCGGTGGGATCTCACCGGAGAATTGATTCTTCGACAAGTAAATACCCCTCACATTAGGTAAACGATTGAAATCGGGTATCTTACCTGAAAAAGAATTATTAACAATACTTAATTTTCGCAAACGGGTAAGTTCTGCCAATGCATCAACATCAATCTTTCCTGATAATCCCATATTATCGATATATAAACCCTTGACAATGCCTTTGGAACATACTATTCCACTCCATTGTTCTCCCCCCTCTCTACAAGGCACCGTACTTGGCGTCCAAGAATCAAGTGCTTTTGCATTTTTAAATGAACTCTTGAGCTTTAACAAAGCCTCGGATTCTGATATCGAAAACGCTACCGGAAATGTTATGGAAAAGAGAAAGATTGGCCGGAGAAGCCAATGGCATGCCACTGCCATTAGCTAGCCGAATCCTTTGAGGCCTACAGGCAATTTTAGACAATGTAATTTTTAATGAATATTTGTGGGAATTAAGCTGCTGAGCTATTTTTAGTTTTTTTTTTTAAAAAAAAAATTGTGATGATTTGTTGAGCTTATTTTGTTGTTCATTTGTGTGTATTAATTTTTGGTTAGTGCAAGCATAAGAGAGCCTTAGAATTGTATAGTGATGGTTATATTGCTTTGAAATGGTCAGCTTCAAAAAAACCGTTAAAATCGTTAGTTTTTTTTTACTCTTAAGCCCCTCATTAGAGTTCTGTGGAGGAGTGAATAAATAGAAAGACAGGGGCATTTATAGTCTAGTGAAAATTATTATCTGGCTGTAAAGGGGGGAGGTTTCAGTACAGCACAGACTAGTGGTTATTGTGTTTCAGGTTCCTAAACCGGCATCCCAAAATTGAATCTGAACCGTCAGATTCTAACCAATATATTTGTTATAAAAAATAACAAATTGTTTTTTATTAACAAATAAAGGAAGTTCATCATCATGCATTGAGGGTAACAAAAACAGAATAATTATAAATGATTTTTTCCCCTAGAGTTTAAAAAGGTTTATATATAATATATTTGGGTTATTTTACTTTATTGTTATATATTTATTAAAATAAATTACTAATCAAGCAAATTTAAAAATACCAATATAATTAAGGTAGTATCTATTCAATTGAATTTATTTCATATTTTAATAATTTTTCTAACACAATTCAATTGTACTTTAATGGTGTGTTTACTTGAGAATAATAAGAATACATGAAAGAGAAT
>SKCR01034042.1:0-32523 GCA_019454045.1 Zanthoxylum bungeanum
TAGGATACGATACTGGGTTCTCTTAAATGCTGCAGCTATCGGATAAAATGACAAGGTCATGTTTATCCGATTATAGAGACTATTTACCAGATATCCGACAAGTGCTTCGTACGGGGCAGACACAATTCCAGCCCCAGACCTAGCACGTGATCATCCGATACTGGAAAGAAATACGCAATACTACGTATACTACTACGCCTGATACATATCCTTTATTCCTGTAAAGATATTTCCGGAAAATTGGGTAGGCATGGCGCTTTGCTAGAGGCCAACCTTGTCTTGTAAATCGATATAAACATAGTACGAGGTACTTACGAGTTCGGATAGTCCGACGACCGAATTTACTTCCAACATATCCGGGGATCTCGTGGGTCACTTCCCAAAGATTCACCGATGACGTATGACTCGCACTCTAAATTAAACTGGGATTAATTAGAAGAGAGAGAAAGTTAATCTGGGATTAATTGCTGAGATATTTTATCTGGTATAAAATATCATTAAAGAGAGATGACGGTTAATTTGGAATTAATCGAGAAATTAATATATTTGATATACTAAATGAAATTGGATTTCGACGTGGAATTAAAATTAGATTTTAATTCGGAAGAACGAATTAATTCTTTAGCGACGTGATAATGATTTCGCTAGGCATAATCATTTAATTTCGACGCAACAGAAAATTCGTTAATTTGAAATTGAAAGAACCCGAGTCCGAAATGTGTTTAGCGGGCCCACTAGAATTTTGAATTTAAAGTGGGGCCCACCAAATCACATCACTAGTCAACTTTATCAAACTTTTGGTTGATAGAAGTTAGTGGTTAGTTGGTAGCATGTAAATCACAGAAGCTTGATTTGTGAAAGACTAATACCAACTTTGGATTTTTGTTAATAGGTAATTGTTTTTGGAAAACCAATTACACAACACAAAAAAACTCTCTCCTCTCACTATTGCAAAAGCCGAAACTCTATCCCTCGCATTCTCTATTGTCATGAGCCTATGGCTCATTGTTCTTGATTTTGCTTCAGAAATATTCATTGCTAGCACATTAAAGGAGTTAACAAAGGTGTTAAGGAAACTAATCCCAAGAGTTTGGAACACAAACATTGAAGCTTGGAGCTCAAAGGATTCAAAAAGTTTTGAACTTTCATACATCCTGAAACCGATCAATGTAGTTTTTTTTCGCAACTTCTTGAATTATTCACACACATTTCTACTAAGAAGATCCTTTGTTGGACAATTATGACCCATAGCGTCACTATTTGTACAGATCATGGTGTTGTTTTACAAATTAACTATGTGACAAAGGAGATTGCACTCTTATCATTTGTGATTAGATCACCTAGATGTATAAATGATGAGAGGTCCCTATGATTTGTTCCTGGACGGAGAATGATATGAGACAGTATCAGTCCACGAAGGATAAATCATTAAATATCCCTAGTCAAAGCATTGTCGAGATTGGACATCGATAAATGCGTAAAAGATTAGTATTATATTTCTGCCCGTTGTGAGGGCACAACGGCATAGTTCTCATATATTTGGGTATAAGATACTCATGCAAGTGTAATAGGAGGATGTGTTTCACATGGTCGATGGTACGGGAAACAGCTTCGCTCAGGATAAACCCCCCTCGGAATTCCATTGGTAGTATGACTATGTGTCTATGGAAGTCCGAAATCAGTGTAGGTGTATTTGGTCTTACCTGAGACTTGCACCGCTAATACTTGCGACAATCAATATACTTTGGTTGAGGTCGTACAGGGCTTTAACAGGTTCTATGTAAGCCAATGCTGGGTATATTGAGAATGATAGTGTGTTGGGTGTGATGTCAAGACAGAAGTATCACTCCAGTCATATGGAGATGATGGTTACGTAGGATACGATACTGGTTCTCTTAAATGCTGTAGCTATCGGGATAAAATGACAAGGTCATTTTTATCCGATTATAGAGACTAGTTACCAGACATTCCGACATGTGCTTCGTACGGGGCAGACACAATTCCAGCCCCAGGCCTAGCACGTGATTATCCGATACTGGAAAGAAATACGCAATACTACGTATACTACGCCTGATACATATCCTTTATTCCTGTAAAGATATTTCCCGAGAATTGGGTAGGCATGGCGCTTTACTAGAGGCCAACCTTTTCTTAAATCGATATAAACGTAGTACGAGGTACTTACGAGTTCGGATAGTCCGACGACCGAATTTACTGCCAACATATCCGGGGATCTCATGGGTCGCTTCCCAAAGATTCACCGATGACGTATGACTCGCACTCTAAATTAAACTGGGATTAATTAGAGAGAGAGAAAGTTTTAATCTGGGATTAATTCCAGAGATATTTTATCTGGTATAAAATATCATTAAAGAGAGATGACGGTTAATTTGGAATTAATCGAGAAATTAATATATTGATATATTAAATGAAATTGGATTTCGACGTGGAATTAAAATTAGATTTTAATTCGGACGAACGAATTAATTCGTTAGCGACGTGAATAATGATTTCGCTAGGCATAATCATTTAATTACGAGGCAACAGAAAATTCGTTAATTTGAAATTGAAAGAACCCGATTCCGAAATGAGTTTAGCGGGCCCACTCGAATTTTGAATTTAAAGTGGGGCCCAACAAATCACATCACTAGTCAACTTTATCGAACTTTTGGTTGATAGAAGTTGGTGGTTATTTGGTAGCTTGTAAATCACAGAAGCTTGATTTGTGAAAGACTAATACCAACTTTGGATTTTTGTTAATAGGTAATTGTTTTTGGAAAACCAATTACCCAACACAAAAAAACTCTCCTCTCCCTATTGCAAAAGCCGAAACTCTCCATCGCATTCTCTCTATTGTCGTGAGCCTATGGCTCATTGTTCTTGATTTTGCTTCATAAATATTCATTGCTAGCACATTAAAGGAGTTAACAAAGGTGTTAGGGAAACTAATCCCAAGAGTTTGGAACACAAACATTGAAGCTTGGAGCTCAAAGGATTCAAAAAGTTTTGAACTTTCATACATCCACAAACCGATCAATGTAAGTTTTTTTCCGCAACTTCTTGAATTATTCACACACATTTCTACTAAGAAGATCCTTGTTGACAATTATGACCATAGCGTCACTATTTGTATAGATCATGGTGTTGTTTTACAAATTAACTATGTGACAAAGGAGATTGCACTCTTATCATTTGTGATTAGATCACCTAGATGTATAAATGATAGAGGGTCCCTATGATTTGTTCCTGGACGGAGAATTATATGAGACAGTATCAGTCCACGAAGGATAAATCATTAAATATCCCTAGTCAGAGCATTGTCGAGATTGGACATCGATAAATGCGTAAAAGACTAGTATTATATTTCTGCCCGTTGTGAGGGCACAACGGCATAGTTCTCATATATTTGGGTATAAGATACTCATGCAAGTGTAATAGGAGGATGTGTTTCACCGATGGTACGGGAAACAGCTTCGCTCAGGATAAACCCCCCTCGGAATTCCATTGGTAGTATGACTATGTGTCTATGGAAGTCCGAAATCAGTGTAGGTGTATTTGGTCTTAACCTGAGACTTGCACCGCTAATACTTGCGACAATCAATATACTTTGGTTGAGGTCGTACAGGGCTTTAACAGGTTCTATGTAAGCCAATGCTGGGTATATTGAGAATCATAGTGTGTTGGGTGTGATGTCAAGACAGAAGTATCACTCCAGTCATATGAGATGATGGTTACGTAGGATACAATACTGGTTCTCTTAAATGCTGCGCAGCTATCGGGATAAAATGACAAGGTCATGTTTATCCGATTATAGAGACTATTTACCAGACATCCGACATGTGCTTCGTACGGGGCAGACACAATTCCAGCCCCAGGCCTAGCACGTGATCATCCGATACTGGAAAGAATACGCAATACTACGTATACTACGCCTGATATATATCCTTTATTCCTGTAAAGATATTTCCGGAGAATTGGGTAGGCATGGCGCTCTGCTAGAGGCCAACCTTGTCTTGTAAATCGATATAAACGTAGTACGAGGTACTTACGAGTTCGGATAGTGCGACGACCGAATTTACTGCCAGTATATCCGGGGATCTCATTGGTCGCTTCCCAAAGATTCACCGATGACGTATGACTCGCACTCTAAATTAAACTGGGATTAATTAGAAGAGAGAGAAAGTTAATCTGGGATTAATTGCTGAGATATTTTATCTGGTATAAAATATCATTAAAGAGAGATGACGGTTAATTTGGAATTAATCGAGAAATTAATATTTTGATATATTAAATGAAATTGGATTTCGACGTGGAATTAAAATTAGATTTTAATTCGGACGAACGAATTAATTCGTTAGCGACGTGAATAATGATTTCGCTAGGCATAATCATTTAATTACGACGCAACAGAAAATTCGTTAATTTGAAATTAAAAGAACCCGAGTCCGAATGTGTTTTAGCGGGCCCACTCGAATTTTGAATTTAAAGTGGGGCCCACCAAATCACATCACTAGTCACTTTATCAAACTTTTGGATGATAGAGTTTGTGGTTAGTTGGTAGCTTGTAAATCACAGAAGCTTGATTTGTGAAAGACTGATACCAACTTTGGATTTTTGTAATAGGTAATTGTTTTTGGAAAACCAATTACACAACACAAAAAACTCTCTCCTCTCCCTATTGCAAAAGCCGAAACTCTATCCCTCCTCGCATTCTCTCTATTGTCGTGAGCCTATGGCTCATTGTTCTTGTTCTTGAGTTTGCTTCAGAAATATTCATTGCTAGCACATTAAAGGAGTTAACAAAGTTGTTAGGGAAACTAATCCCAAGAGTTTGGAACACAAACATTGAAGCTTGGAGCTCAAAGGATTCAAAATTTTGAACTTTCATACATCCACAAACCGATCAATGTAAGTTTTTTTCCGCAACTTCTTGAATTATTCACACACATTTCTACTAAGAAGATCCTTTGTTGGACAATTAGGACCCATAGCGTCACTATTTGTACAGATCATGGTGTTGTTTTACAAATTAACTATGTGACAAAGGAGATTGCACTCTTATCATTTGTGATTAGATCACCTAGATGTATAAATGATGAGAGGTCCCTATGATTTGTTCCTGGACGGAGAATGATATGAGACGTATCAGTCCACGAAGGATAAATCATTAAATATCCCTAGTCAGAGCATTGTCGAGATTGGACATCGATAAATGCGTAAAAGACTAGTATTATATTTCTGCGCATTGTGAGGGCACAACGGCATAGTTCTCATATATTTGGGTATAAGATACTCATGCAAGTGTAATAGGAGGATGTGTTTCATCACACACGATGTACGGGAAACAGCTGCTCGCTCAGATAAACCCCCCTCGGAATTTCATTGGTAGTATGACTATGTGTCTATGGAAGTCCGAAATCAGGGTAGGTGTATTTGGTCTTAACCTGAGACTTGCACCGCTAATACTTGCGACAATCAATATACTTGGTTGAGGTCGTACAGGGCTTTAACAGGTTCTATGTAAGCCAATGCTGGGTATATTGAGAAATCATAGTGTGTTGGGTGTGATGTCAAGACAGAAGAATCACTCCAGTCATATGGAGATGATGGTTACGTAGGATACGATACTGGTTCTCTTAAATGCTGCAACTATCGGGATAAAATGACAAGGTCATGTTTATCCGATTATAGAGACTAGTTACCAGACATCCGACATGTGCTTCGTACGGGGCAGACACAATCCCAGCCCCAGGCCTAGCACGTGATTATCCGATACTGGAAAGAAATACGCAATACTACGTATACTACGCCTGATACATATCCTTTATTCCTGTAAAGATATTTCCGGAGAATTGGGTAGGCATGGCGCTTTACTAGAGGCCAACCTTTTCTTGTAAATCGATATAAACGTAGTACGAGGTACTTACGAGTTCGGATAGTCCGACGACCGAATTTACTTTACAACCCTATCCGGGGATCTCATGGGTCGCTTCCCAAAGATTCACCGATGACGTATGACTCGCACTCTAAATTAAACTGGGATTAATTAGAAGAGAGAGAAAGTTAATCTGGGATTAATTCCAGAGATATTTTATCTGGTATAAAATATCATTAAAGAGAGATGACGGTTAATTTGGAATTAATCGAGAAATTAATAATTTTGATATATTAAATGAAATTGGATTTCGACGTGGAATTAAAATTAGATTTTAATTCGGACGAACGAATTAATTCGTTAGCGACGTGAATAATGATTTCGCTAGGCATAATCATTTAATTACGAGGCAACAAAAATTCGTTAATTTGAAATTGAAAGAACCCGAGTCCGAAATGAGTTTAGCGGGCCCACTCGAATTTTGAATTTAAAGTGGGGCCCAACAAATCACATCACTAGTCAACTTTATCGAACTTTTGGTTGATAGAAGTTGGTGGTTAGTTGGTAGCTTGTAAATCACAGAAGCTTGATTTGTGAAGACTATACCAACTTTGGATTTTTGTTAATAGGTAATTGTTTTTGGAAAACCAATTACCCAACACAAAAAAACTCTCTCCTCTCCCTATTGCAAAAGCCGAAACTCTATCCCTCGCATTCTCTCTATTGTCGTGAGCCTATGGCTCATTGTTCTTGATTTTGCTTCATAAATATTCATTGCTAGCACATTAAAGGAGTAACAAAGGTGTTAGGGAAACTAATCCCAAGAGTTTGGAACACAAACATGAAGCTTGGAGCTCAAAGGATTCAAAAAGTTTTGAACTTTCATACATCCACAAACCGATCAATGTAAGTTTTTTTCCGCAACTTCTTGAATTATTCACACACATTTCTACTAAGAAGATCCTTTGTTGGACAATTATGACCATAGCGTCACTATTTGTATAGATCATGGTGTTGTTTTACAAATTAACTATGTGACAAAGGAGATTGCACTCTTATCATTTGTGATTAGATCACCTAGATGTATAAATGATGAGAGGTCCCTATGATTTGTTCCTGGACGGAGAATTATATGAGACAGTATCAGTCCACGAAGGATAAATCATTAAATATCCCTAGTCAGAGCATTGTCGAGATTGGACATCGATAAATGCGTAAAAGACTAGTATTATATTTCTGCCCGTTGTGAGGGCACAACGCATAGTTCTCATATATTTGGGTATATAATACTCATGCAAGTGTAATAGGAGGATGTGTTTCACCGATGGTACGGGAAACAGCTTCGCTCAGGATAAACCCCCCTTCATTCCATTGGTAGTATGACTATGTGTCTATGGAAGTCCGAAATCAGTGTAGGTGTATTGGGTCTTAACCTGAGACTTGCACCGCTAATACTTGCGACAATCAATATACTTTGGTTGAGGTCGTACAGGGCTTTAACAGGTTCTATGTAAGCCAATGCTGGGTATATTGAGAATCATAGTGTGTTGGGTGTGATGTCAAGACAGAAGTATCACTCCAGTCATATGGAGATGATGGTTACGTAGGATACAATACTGGTTCTCTTAAATGCTGCAGCTATCGGGATAAAATGACAAGGTCATGTTTATCCGATTATAGAGACTATTTACCAGACATCCGACATGTGCTTCGTACGGGGCAGACACAATTCCAGCCCCAGGCCTAGCACGTGATCATCCGATACTGGAAAGAAATACGCAATACTACGTATACTACGCCTGATATATATCCTTTATTCCTGTAAAGATATTTCCGGAGAATTGGGTAGGCATGGCGCTCTGCTAGAGGCCAACCTTGTCTTGTAAATCGATATAAACGTAGTACGAGGTACTTACGAGTTCGGATAGTGCGACGACCGAATTTACTGCCAGTATATCCGGGGATCTCATTGGTCGCTTCCCAAAGATTCACCGATGACGTATGACTCGCACTCTAAATTAAACTGGGATTAATTAGAAGAGAGAGAAAGTTAATCTGGGATTAATTGCTGAGATATTTTATCTGGTATAAAATATCATTAAAGAGAGATGACGTTAATTTGGAATTAATCGAGAAATTATATATTTGATATATTAAATGAAATTGGATTTCGACGTGGAATTAAAATTAGATTTTAATTCGGACGAACGAATTAATTCGTTAGCGACGTGAATAATGATTTCGCTAGGCATAATCATTTAATTACGACGCAACAGAAAATTCGTTAATTTGAAATTAAAAGAACCCGAGTCCGAAATGTGTTTAGCGGGCCCACTCGAATTTTGAATTTAAAGTGGGGCCCACCAAATCACATCACTAGTCAACTTTATCAAACTTTTGGATGATAGAAGTTTGTGGTTAGTTGGTAGCTTGTAAATCACAGAAGCTTGATTTGTGAAAGACTGATACCAACTTTGGATTTTTGTTAATAGGTAATTGTTTTTGGAAAACCAATTACACAACACAAAAAACTCTCTCCTCTCCCTATTGCAAAAGCCGAAACTCTATCCCTCGCATTCTCTCTATTGTCGTGAGCCTATGGCTCATTGTTCTTGATTTTGCTTCAGAAATATTCATTGCTAGCACATTAAAGGAGTTAACAAAGTTGTTAGGGAAACTAATCCCAAGAGTTTGGAACACAAACATTGAAGCTTGGAGCTCAAAGGATTCAAAAAGTTTTGAACTTTCATACATCCACAAACCGATCAATGTAAGTTTTTCCGCAACTTCTTGAATTATTCACACACATTTCTACTAAGAAGATCCTTTGTTGGACAATTATGACCCATAGCGTCACTATTTGTACAGATCATGGTGTTGTTTTACAAATTAACTATGTGACAAAGGAGATTGCACTCTTATCATTTGTGATTAGATCACCTAGATGTATAAATGATGAGAGGTCCCTATGATTTGTTCCTGGACGGAGAATGATATGAGACAGTATCAGTCCACGAAGGATAAATCATTAAATATCCCTAGTCAGAGCATTGTCGAGATTGGACATCGATAAATGCGTAAAAGACTAGTATTATATTTCTGCGCATTGTGAGGGCACAACGGCATAGTTCTCATATATTTGGGTATAAGATACTCATGCAAGTGTAATAGGAGGATGTGTTTCACCGATGGTACGGGAAACAGCTTCGCTCAGGATAAACCCCCCTCGGAATTTCATTGGTAGTATGACTATGTGTCTATGGAAGTCCGAAATCAGGGTAGGTGTATTTGGTCTTAACCTGAGACTTGCACCGCTAATACTGCGACAATCAATATACTTTGGTTGAGGTCGTACAGGGCTTAACAGGTTCTATGTAAGCCAATGCTGGGTATATTGAGAATCATAGTGTGTTGGGTGTGATGTCAAGACAGAAGAATCACTCCAGTCATATGGAGATGATGGACGTAGGATACGATACTGGTTCTCTTAAATGCTGCAACTATCGGGATAAAATGACAAGGTCATGTTTATCCGATTATAGAGACTAGTTACCAGAAATCCGACATGTGTTTCGTATGGGGCAGACACAATTCCAGCCCCAGGCCTAGCACGTGATCATCCGATACTGGAAAGAAATACCCAATACTACGTATACTACGCCTGATACATATCCTTTATTCCTGTAAGATATTTCCGGAGAATTGGGTAGGCATGGCGCTTTGCTAGAGGCCAACATTGTCTTGGAAATCGTTATAAACGTAGTACGAGGTACTTACGAGTTCGATAGTCCAACGACCGAATTTACTTGCCAACATATCCGGGGATCTCATGGGTCGCTTCCCAAAGATTCACCGATGACGTATGACTCGCACTCTAAATTAAACTGGGATTAATTAGAAGAGAGATAAAGTTAATATGGGATTAATTGCTGAGATATTTTATCTGGTATAAAATATCATTAAAGAGAGATGACGGTTAATTTGGAATTAATCGAGAAATTAATATATTTGATATATTAAATGAAATTGGATTTCGACGTGGAATTAAAATTAGATTTTAATTCGGACGAACGAATTAATTCGTTAGCGACGTGAATAATGATTTCGCTAGGCATAATCATTTAATTACGACGCAACAGAAAATTCGTTAATTTGAAATTAAAAGAACCCGAGTCCGAAATGTGTTTAGCGGGCCCACTCGAATTTTGAATTTAAGTGGGGCCCACCAAATCACATCACTAGTCAACTTTATCAAACTTTTGGATGATAGAAGTTTGTGGTTAGTTGGTAGCTTGTAAATCACAGAAGCTTGATTTGTGAAAGACTGATACCACTTTGGATTTTTGTTGTAATAGGTAATTGTTTTTGGAAAACCAATTACACAACACAAAAAAACTCTCTCCTCTCCCTATTGCAAAAGCCGAAACTCTATCCCTCGCATTCTCTCTATTGTCGTGAGCCTATGGCTCATTGTTCTTGATTTTGCTTCAGAAATATTCATTGCTAGCACATTAAAGGAGTTAACAAAGGTGTTAGGGAAACTAATCCCAAGAGTTTGGAACACAAACATTGAAGCTTGGAGCTCAAAGGATTCAAAAAGTTTTGAACTTTCATACATCCACAAACCGATCAATGTAAGTTTTTCCGCAACTTCTTGAATTATTCATACACATTCTACTAAGAAGATCCTTTGTGGACAATTATGACCCATAGCGTCACTATTTGTACAGATCATGGTGTTGTTTTACAAATTAACTATGTGACAAAGGAGATTGCACTCTTATCATTTGTGATTAGATCACCTAGATGTATAAATGATGAGAGGTCCCTATGATTTGTTCCTGGACGGAGAATGATATGAGACAGTATCAGTCCACGAAGGATAAATCATTAAATATCCCTAGTCAGAGCATTGTCGAGATTGGACATCGATAAATGCGTAAAAGACTAGTATTATATTTCTTGTCGCATTGTGAGGGCACAACGGCATAGTTCTCATATATTTGGGTATAAGATACTCATGCAAGTGTAATAGGAGGATGTTTTCACCGATGGTACGGGAAACAGCTTCGCTCAGGATAAACCCCCCCAGAATTTCATTGGTAGTATGACTATGTGTCTATGGAAGTCCGAAATCAGGGTAGGTGTATTTGGTCTTAACCTGAGACTTGCACCGCTAATACTTGCGACAATCAATATACTTTGGTTGAGGTCGTACAGGGCTTTAACAGGTTCTATGTAAGCCAATGCTGGGTATATTGAGAATCATAGTGTGTTGGGTGTGATGTCAAGACAGAAGAATCACTCCAGTCATATGGAGATGATGGTTACGTAGGATACGATACTGGTTCTCTTAAATGCTGCAACTATCGGGATAAAATGACAAGGTCATGTTTATCCGATTATAGAGACTAGTTACCAGAAATCCGACATGTGTTTCGTATGGGGCAGACACAATTCCAGCCCCAGGCCTAGCACGTGATCATCCGATACTGGAAAGAAATACCCAATACTATGTATACTACGCCTGATACATATCCTTTATTCCTGTAAAGATATTTCCGGAGAATTGGGTAGGCATGGCACTGTGCTAGAGGCCAACATTGTCTTGGAAATCGTTATAAACGTAGTACGAGGTACTTACGAGTTCGGATAGTCCGACGACCGAATTTACTGCCAACATATCCGGGGATCTCATGGGTCGCTTCCCAAAGATTCACCGATGACGTATGACTCGCACTCTAAATTAAACTGGGATTAATTAGAAGAGAGATAAAGTTAATATGGGATTAATTGCTGAGATATTTTATCTGGTATAAAATATCATTAAAGAGAGATGACGGTTAATTTGGAATTAATCGAGAAATTAATATATTTGATATATTAAATGAAATTGGATTTCGACGTGGAATTAAAATTAGATTTTAATTCGGACGAACGATTAATTCGTTAGCGACGTGAATAATGATTTCGCTAGGCATAATCATTTAATTACGACGCAACAGAAAATTCGTTAATTTGGAATTAGCAAACCCGAGCCCAAGATTATTTGCTAGCGCATTAGCATTTCGAATTCGAGTGCGGCACGTCAAATCACTAGTCGCATCAAGCGTCAAAATCACAAGTCACTTTGAGTGATGTGACATGACAACTTGATGGATTGAGTGATGTGAGTGGTTGGGGCTTTAATGGTTTGACTTTTAAAAGCCAAATTCAAGTGAAATTAATTTGAAATTCAATGTGTGTATATAATACACAAATTTGACAAACAAAATAAATTTTCTCTCTTCCTCTCATCTCTCTCATCTCATGCCCAAGGGGCTCCAAAAGCTCACTGGTTTTTCCTCTAAAAACCGTGACAGTTGGAAGCAATGAGTGTGGATTTTGTGGCAAAATCACAAGTGCTAGCACACTTACGAGACATGCGAAGGTGATAGGGAAGTCCACATATGAGCCATGAACCGTTCGACGAAGCTTAGAGCTTGACAAAGTTGATCCGCGAAGCCAAACCAGTGAGCTGCGCACAGCCCACTGCCGAATGCACAAGGAGCATGATTTTGAGTTTTGTTGCTTGCCGCATCGCTCAACCGATCGATGTAAGTATTCCGTAACTTCTTCGATGTGTATTCGCACATTATTCATGCTTATAATTGATCTTGGGACCTTAATAGGAACCAACAATGGCATCTAGAGCAAGGTTTGAGCATGAAATGTTTAGGGCTTAAAATTTGGGTAATTTGTATTTGAGCATGATTTGAATGAATTGGATATTTGAGTATGCTTAATACATGTTAATTGAATATTGATTGGATCAATTTCATGAATTTGTGTTTGGAATATTTTTCCCCAAATTGAGTAGGCTTTGCCGAATGAGAAGTGCCCTATTTAGTCTTGATTTTTTGATTTTTTTTGATTCATTGGATGAGTTAGAATCATTAGGGAATGTGATTTAATATCGATTGTGTAATTAATTGGATTGAATTCGAATCGGACACAAATCCCCTCCCTTGGCCGAGACATATATAGCATGAATGGGTTTGATTTTTTGATAAAATATGTTGGACATGTTTTGTTATTAAAGACCATGATTGATTAGGCTAATTAGTGTTTTGGAAATATTAATTGGATAATTAATTGTGTAATGCACTTTAGGTAATTAAATTGGAAAATTGGAATTTGGCAATTTAATTGAATTGGGCCTTAAAATTGGATTTGGGCTTGTTATGTTGTAATAGGGCTTGTTGGGCTTTGTTTTACAAAGTTGGGTTTAGGCAAAATTGGTTGGATCCAATTGGGCCCAAAACCGCTTCCATAAAGCCCAAATGCGACTTAATGAACCTTTAAAGTTTAATTGGCCTAATGGCCAAGATTGATTTGGGCTTATGGGGTAACTCCAGGATTGGATTTTGGTTATTCGGTTTGACCTGAGTTGACCAAAAGTCCACGCCTTAAGAAATTAATTGAAAGCCCATTGGACTTTAATTAAATTGACGTTGGACGATAATCGAGCTTTGAGACCCGTTGCGATTAAATTTGGAATTTAAGTCGTAAAAGTTCATTATAAAGTGTAGCATTTAATTTTGAATTAAATATGCGAATTAGAATTGAATGCATATTAAATTGGATTTAATGACGTAGTTTAATTTAATTCAAGAATTCGTACTTTGAGTACTTATTCGCAAAGACGAGTTTGACTCGCACAAAATCAAATCATTGTTTGAACATTGGATGATCACTAATTATCAGATAAATTAATTTGATTAGATTGATTGATAACATGCTTGTGTGAATACATGGTTGCGATGCATGAATAATGTATATCAGATGGATATTAGATGGGTGGGACAATTTTAGAAATTGTTGTAATAATTTGATTTATAAATTGGACCTGCGTGTCCAGCCTTATTACCTCTCATTTCTTTGTATTCTCTTCTCACCTATTCCCCTCAATGTAAATGAGGTTTCCTTAGAAGTGTAGTGTAACGGGTAGAAGTAAATACTTGTGCTAGCGGGAGAGAGAAAGGGAGAGATTTGATCTAGGATCAATGTGTAAAGTATCCATCTGCATATCATTATTATTTTTTCATATGCGCTTTATTATGTGTTTAGAATGCATTTTTAAGGTATGATGATGAGACCTTAACAAAGATAATAAATTGGTTGCCAATTTGCACGCGAAAAACCCTCAAATAATATTAAGCATTTTTCCTTCCATTCAGTGATTCTTACTCAAGATCCAAGACTGGCATTGGCTTGTTGGCCAAAGTCAAGGCCTTTGTCCGTCGAGGTTGTGTTTGAATCACGAAGGCTTTGTTCCATATCAGTGTCTTGTCCAAGTTGTGGTTTGTTGGCCAAAGTCAAGACCACTTCTTGTCCATCGACATTGATTACGAAGCTTTCCATGATTAATGGGTCGCGCTTAACTGGGATCACTAAGTTTGTTGTGCCAAAGCCAAGGCTTAGTTGATTCAGAGGAAAAAGGTTAGGTAATACATTGGATGTATTGCCATATATAAGATATATGTTTCGGACTTGGATGTCCCCCTACCGAATCTAGGAATTGGATTGGATCCAATCGATCTTAGAGATCTACCTAGTTAATTATCATACAATTTGTTGGCAAAAGTCAATATTGTGTGATATTTAACAGGATCCTAGCCCACTAGAAACACGGTTTCCCGAGTACTCGACAGAGGGTTAGAGGCTCACCGAAAAAATAGTGGGAGGCAAGAATTGAATTTGCAATATTCGTTTAATTACTTGCCATACGCGCTCAAAACAAATATCATTCGTCAAATAAATTAATGTTAGTTGGACTAATATTTAAATGTGTGTTTTTAATAAATAGTTGGACTATATTCCAACTATTCATTTATAGTTGATTTTATAATTGGATTATAGTAATCAATATAATTGATTTTAATCTATTAAATTATAGTTGATTAAATAGTTGGACTATTGTAATCATTGTAATAAATAGTACCTAAATCGTTGATTAAATAGCTAGACTATTAAAATCAAGATAAAATGAAAGATTGACATTTAAAACATAATACTAGGGAAAATGTATTTAAATGGTTTAATTTTCAAATTGGGAATAAAATTTCAGGATGGTCCTGGAAAATAACAAGTTATTTTATTTGATAAAATAATATATTAAGCCTAAGTCCGGAGTTAAGCAAACAGTAGAGCATAATCTTTGAAAGATCATGAAATGATAACTTTAGTGCTTAATCTATTATACTTACCGCTGTAGACTCCTTAATTTCTGAATCAGAACTAAGGATTAGATCCTTAAAGTATGATAGTGAAATTGAAGGATCTTCATAAATCCATACTTAGATTTTTGAAGTACTAAAATTGCAATAATAACTCTTGGAGAGTTAATGACTGTTCTCAAGGAGATAAAGTAAAAGTTTGCAATTACACAAGTAGCGCAAGGCGCACCTTACTTCAATATTCTAGAAGGCCAAGGCTTGGCCAAAGGCTTCTGGAATGTTAAAAAGGGCAAAGGCAAAATCATTATAATCTTCTGGAAGATAAATGACATATCCCAAAATGTCTATTTAATTGTGGCAAACGGGATCGCGGAAGCGTGACTTCCGTTTGGACAAAGCAGACAAGAAGGAATTGAAGACGAGCAAGGCTCTGACTTCAAATATGTTTGTCATAAATATATTCAATACTAGTATTAAAATTGGATTTTAGATACTTAGTGTGATATAAATATATATATATATGTATTGATGTTCAGAATCTGTTTTGAACAGGATACTGACTTCAATTGAGATAAATCTGCGAATTGGAAACGGGACGAAAGTCACTGTTTTAACCGTAGATACCTAAGTTTAGGAACTACCTTTAGGTGCGTACCTAAATTTAGAAACTGTTATAATGTAACTAGTTTGACTAGAAACATTATCTCTATATTAGTGTTTAATCTGTTGCGGATTGAACCTTTATATTCTAGAATACTAAAGTGTTTTATTATATAAAGATGATATTGAGATAAACACATTAGATGTGAATAACAGAATTTATATTTTGAATATAAATAAATCTCAAATATATATAATAACAAACAAATAGCTCAAACTGATTTGATCAGAAAGAATAATTGTGGCATTGTTGTTTGGGACATAATTAAACAAGACTCGTATATCCACACTTTCGAAGAGTAGGTACTAGGAATGATTTGATTCCAATCAAATAAAGTCTACAAATCTAGTTTATTGGGCAAAGCGCCTAAAACACTATTTACTTGGTAAAAGTGTAAATGCCACCAATATGTTATCCCTAGTTCATAGTGAAGCAAATGGGCCCATGTATAGCTAGGATAGAGGTGGATATTAATATTTCGTGACCTTTACAGATGTTGCATCGCGTTATGGTTATGATTTTATTTTGAAGAACACAAATCAGAAACTTTTAAAGTTTCGACACGAAATAAACAAACAGATCGGCTAAAGTATTAGACCGTAATGGAAAATACTTAAGCAATAAGTTTCTTATATACTTGAATGAGTAAAGTATTCTTTCAATGAGGACTCCTCCCGGAACACGTCAGTTTAACGGTGTGTCCGAACTGAGTAACTGAATTATGTCAGACATGATAAAAGTTAATCATGAGTCGCTCTGAGCTACCATTTCCTTCAACGGATATGCATAAACAGTGCAAGAACTTATTTTGAATAAGGTTCCATTAAAATCTGTTTGACAGATATCATATTACATATGAACGGGAAAGAAATCGGGTTTCTCATTCCTAGATATTTGGGTATGCTATGAATATGTTTGGATGATACCAAACTAAAACCCAAATTGGATAAGTGTCAATTGTAGGTTATCCTAGGGAAACCATAAGCATAGTGCTCATACAACTCACTAGAGAAAAATTAGATTGTTGCTCGCCATGTGGTTTTCCTAAGAGGAATACCGATATGCAGTGGTAAGTGGGAGGATAGTAAAACTCGATGAAAATCGGAGTAATACTATTCAAGGCACCGATTCCTAATAGAACACAAACATTCATCAAGGATGAAACTATACCATTAATCTTCGAATACACAATAACTGCATAGGTCGGAGAGAGTCAGAAAACAACTTGGGGTATGGGTTTCTGATCTATCCTCATAAAGTTGTCAATCTTTTGAGGTATACCAACTGACTATGTATGAGGTAGTGATACAAGATATGGACTCTCTATTATGACAAAATGTCATAAGTTCGAATTAGATTCCATGTATATCAACAAGTTTGGATACTAGTTGATGTACCGCAAGGCATTGTGCCTATTGGTACTATCTGAGTCTTCAAGGAAGACATACATGGATGGCAACAAACCAACGTATAAAGCTAGGCTTTTAACGGAAAGGTATCGTTATCAACATTATGTTGATTACGATTCAACCTTTTACCTGTTGCCATGGTAAATCCATTTGGATAATGCTTGCTAATGCTGCATATTTCATAGATGAAATATGTCAGCTGAACGGGAAAATCGATTTCTTGAAAAGGAAACCTTTTGGAGGATGTTTACAACATCCTGACGGTTTTGTCGTACCAAAACCAGCAAACAAGGTTTGCAGGTTATTCGATCCATGTTTGGATTGAAGCAAGCATAGGTTCTTAGAATTGTCGTTTTGATGTAATCATAATAGTTTATGATTTAATTCAGAACGAAATGATTCTTGTGTATATAAGGAGGTTAGTGGGAGTGCACTGATAGTGGCTGTCCTATAAATGATGATAATATGTCATTTCTTGGAAATGATATTCCCATAAAATAATAATCGGCGAAAGCTTGGCTTTCGATAAAACTCTCAGTGGAATCGTACATTGAAAAATGTACGCTACCTGGTGTCTCATACGCTTTGAGCATATGAAGTCACAAACAGGCCAATCCTTGTGATAGTCACTTGATTGATGTTAAGAACATCCGTTAGTATCTTAGAGAACTAAGGATACTGTCTTAGTCTATGGAGAAGGAGAACTTGAAGTGACTGGGATCATTGTAGCAAGTTTCCTAAAACCGATAAAGATGACTAAAAGTCGCAAACGGTACTATACAATTTGGATAACGGAACAGTGAGCTGGAAATCTTCCAAGCAAGATATTGTTACCGTATAAACAATAAATGCGGGTTATTGCTGCAGCTGAGGCGGCAATAGAAGCCTTATGGGTCGATAACAAATCTAATTAGATTAGATATAATTTTGTTAGCAGCTGAGCTAAGCGTCAGCACAGGCTAACGAATTAATGGTCTCATCAATGATCCAGATACATACTTCGATATTCATCTTATTCGTTCGGATCATACATCGTGGCGATGTGATGATTGAATAAATCGCATCAGATGATAATCATGCAAATCCGCTGACGAAAGCTTTTCTCAGCAGTTTGAGCCAACCGTACATAGTTCGGGGTAGGAGAATGATTGCACTCTTATCATTTGTGATTAGATCACCTAGATGTATAAATGATGAGAGGTCCCTATGATTTGTTCCTGGACGGAGAATGATATGAGACAATATCAGTCCACGAAGGATAAACCATTAAATATCCCTAGTCAGAGCATTGTCGAGATTGGACATATTGAGAATCATAGTGTGTTGAGAATTATAGTGTGTTGGGTGTGATGTCAAGACGGAATTATCACTCCAGTCATATGGAGATGATGGTCACGTAGGATATGGTACTGGTTCTCTTAAATGATGCAGCTATCGGGATAAAATGACAAGGTCATGTTTATCCTATTATAGAGACTAGTTACCAGACATCTGACATGTGCTTCGTACGGGGCAGACACAATTCCAGCCCCAGGCCTAGCACGTGATCATCCGATACTGGAAAGAAATACGCAATACTACGTACACTACGCCAGATACAGATCCTTTATTCCTGTAAGGATATTTTCGGAGAATTGGGTAGGCATGTCGCTTTGCTAGAGGCTAACCTTGTCTTGTAAATCGGTATAAACGTAGTACGAGGTACTTACGAGTTCAGATAGTCCGACGACCGAATTTACTGCCAACATATCGGGGGATCTCATTGGTCGCTTCCCAAAGATTCACCGATAACGTATGACTCACACTCTAAATTAAACTGGGATTAATTAGAAGAGAGAGAAAGTTAATCTGGGATTAATTGCTAAGATATTTTATCTGGGATAAAATATCATTAAAGAGAGATGACGGTTAATTTGGAATTAATCGGGAAATTAATATATTTTATATATTAAACGAAATTGGATTTCGATGCGGAATTAAAATTAGATTTTAATTCAGGCGAACGAATTAATTTAGAATTAATTCGTTAGCGACGTGAATAGTGATTTGGCTAGGCGTAATCATTTAATTACGACGCAACGAAAAATTCGTTAATTTGGAATTAGCAAACTCGAGCCCGAGATTATTTGTGAGTGCATTCGCATTTCGAATTCGAGTGCAGCACGTCAAATCAAGCGTCAAATCGCTAGTCACATCAAGCGTCAAATCAAAAGTCACTTTGAGTGATGTGACATGACAACTTGATGGATTGAGTGATGTGAGTGGTTGGGGCCTTAATTTTTTGACTTTTAAAAGCCAAATTCAAGTGAAATTCATTTGAAATTCAAATGTGTGTATATAATACACAAATTTGACAAACCAAATAAATTTTCTCTCTTCCTCTCATCTCTCTCATCTCACGCCCAAGGGGCTCCAAAAGCTCACTGGTTTTTCCTATAAAAATCGTGACAGTGGGAAGAAAAGAGTGTGGATTTTGTGGCAAAATCACAAGTGCTAGAACACTTACGAGACATGCGAAGGTGATAGGGAAGTCCACCCATGAGCCGGGAACTGTTCGACGAAGCTTGGAACTTGACGAAGTTGATCCGCGAAGCCAAACCAGTGAGCTGCGCACAGCCCACTGCTGAATGCACAAGGAGCAGAATTTTGAGTTTTGTTGATGGCCGCGTCGCTCAATCGATCGATGTAAGTATTCCGCAATTTCTTCGATGTGTATTCGCACATTATTCATGCTTATAATTGGTCTTGGGACCTTAATAGAAACCAAAATCCTTGGCGTGTTCTAGGAACCCAACAAATGTATCATGAGCCAATTCTAAACATGAAATGAACTTAAGGTTTATATACTTTAAGTTTGGGTTTTTGTGATTTGAGCATGATTTCTTCAAATTATTTGTTTCGTTGAGCTTGGTTGATGATGAATTAGATTTATGCATCTTAAAATTTCAGAAAATTAATTGGATAAATTATCCCTTAAATTCCTTGCCTTGGCCGAATATATGTCCCTATATGTATCATGGTGACTTTTTGATTTTAAACCATTGGATGTGTTTAAAGCATGATGAGTATATTGATTTGTGATTTAATTGGATTGAAATCAAAATTGGATATAAAATTGTGCATATTGCCGTGAGTGAAGAAGCATGAATAGATTGATTTTGCTTCAATTTGTGTTGGACATAAGTTGATTAATTAGATAAATTGGTGTTTTGGAAATATTAATTTAACTAATTAATTATGGCTAATACACTTTAATTAAAATTAATGTGAGATTTGGAATTTTTTATTAATTAAAATAAGTCTCTAATTTTGAATTGGGCTAAAGTTGTTGTATTTGGGCTTAATGGGCTTGGTTGGGCCAAGTTGGTTTAAGACAATTGGATTGGATCCAAATTGGGCATAAAACCATTCCATAAAGTCCAAGTATAATAATTAGGCCTTTGAAAATTTAATTGGGCCTAATGGGCCAAAATTAATTTTATGGCCAAGGGTGATTCCAAATTAGGCTTTGGTTGCCAAAGTCCATGCCTTAAGAATTAATTAAAAGCCCATTGGACTTTAATTAAATTGATATTGGATGTTAATTGGGCCTTTCAGACCCATTTAGATTGGATTTAGAATTTAAGTCTAAAAGGCACAAATATAAGTGTAATTATTGAATACGAATTAAATTGGATTTAATATTGTAGTTCGATATAATTCAAGATTACACACTTTGAGTACTTATTATTAAACGAGTTGGACTCGCGCAAATCAAATCGTTGTTTGAACATTGGATGGTCATTAATTCAAAGATTAATTAATTGGATTAAATTGATTGAATAACATGCTTTGTTTGAATACATGGATGTATTTTATGAATAATGTATATCAGATGGATATTACAAGGGTAATGGCAATTTTGGAAATTGTTGTAATAAATTTATAATTTATTAAATTGTACCTGCGTGTCCAACCTTATATCTCTTGACTCTTAGTACTTCTCTTCTCACCAATTCCCCTCAATGTAAATGAGGTTTCTTTAATGTATTATGTAATTGAGATGAACTAAAACTAATTTAGGGAAATTTTTTGATCACGCGTCGCGACGCAGGGACTTGCACGTCGCGACGCGCATCATTCCAGAAACATACTTGGGAAAATTCCCAGTTCGAGTCATGACGCAGACCAATCCAAAAACATATGTGGAAAAATTTCAAGTTCGCGACGTTAGGCCAATTTCTGGTCTTAACTTCATCATTTCATGCTTAATTTGCTCAACACTCTTCCTATACTTCCACACAAGCAAATAATCTTAATAAGTATCCAAAATATTCTTAATATCATTCTCAATATCAACTCATATCCAATCTATAACCTTTACTTAATTTCATACCCAAAATTTAACAAGTTGAGATTTCTCACAATCACCATTTTCTTATTACAATAATCATTCAATCATCACCACACTCTAGCCAACAACATATAACAATTATCAAATCATTAAAACTCAATGTATCACAACTTGGGTCATGTTTTTCTTACCTTTTTTTCTTTTATTTCAATCACTTCTTTAAGCCTCCATGGTTGTCAATCTTCATTCTAGCTTGTGGAATGGTATTTGTCTCTTCATTTTGCTTCTTCTTCTTTCTCCTTCTTTCTTTCTTCTTCTTTCTCTTTCTAAATTTTGTGAAATAATGATTATTTGAAATTGGTAAAATTAGAGAACAATATAGAAATTTATAGAAACATTGAGATTTTACTAGAATGACCCTCAGGTACTATTCATCTGAATTTTTGATCTATATTTTCAACCGATTTCTGGCTCGAATTCAGAAAAATATTCAACACTGAAGTTGTAGCTCTCGATCTCAGCTTTTGGGTGACATAAAATGCATAAATATCGGAGTTCGTATGAGATAGTTATGGCCCATATACCATGTGATGTCCGGAATAAAACATCGTACAATTTCGTATTGGAATTTCGAGGAGTTTACCGATTGTTCCCAAAGTCATTTCAGGAGTGCATATGTGTCTAACCCAAATTTTTTTATTATGTAATCACTCATCCCACGTTGTAACAGTAGTCGTGATTTCCGGTCGTTACAAGTTCCTAGTCAAGGATTACATATATGGTCGGTTAGTAAACCCGTGAGACTAGTAAATGTCGTATATTGGAATAGTTCCAATGGATTATCTCAGTTAAACATGAGTCTTAGAGAGAATCATATAGACATATATGTATTTATTAGATAAATATTGAATGACTCACTTGAAGATTCATAATAGATGGTATACCAATGTCAGAAAGATTCTTCTCGAGTCGAGTAACATATTAGCTCATCTGACTTGAAATACCACTTTAGATATGTAGGCTATCCTCCATACTTTAATGATAGTCACATCAACAATATTTTAAAATCATACCTATGTTTGTTCATTAGGTATGGATAGTTACCTACGATATATTATGATGTATCCAGAAAGGATTTTCAGTCTCATGTACGAGATTTAGGTATCCAATTAGTGATTCTTTAAAATCTTTGGCCGAGATATATTACGGAAATGAGTTCCGAGAATTGATTTGGAGAATCGCGATTTTGTCGCGACATGTTAGAATTGTTCATAGCATAGATTTGACGTTAGGCAATTTAACTATGGATAATTATATATCTCCAGAATAATTCAAATAGCATATGACAAAAGGATTGAATATATGCAATGATCCCGACTTGTATGGTTTAACTCGATTATCTGTGGTCATCGTAATTTAAGACTGGACAAATTACGGACATGGAAATGGTTTCCGTGACAAATAAACTTGAACTTAGAGAGCTCATAATATGAAGTGTATTCATTGAACACTTAGGCAATTTAACTATGGATAATTTGAATTACTCATAATTTACACATGCACGTTATATTTAATGTGTATTTGTATACGATACATAATTTAATTAGATACACAATAATGGCCTATTGATTTTGGACCTTTGTTGTATGATGGTTAATTGAATTAATTAAATGTTAATTAATTATTAATCATGATAAAAAAAGAATATTCTTATAATATTTTCTCGTAACCTTATTTTGTCATTTAGTGAAAGGAAATTCAAATTAATAAATTGTTTATTAATTTTAGCTTTCTATAAGAAAGAATATTCTTGGCATATTTTTAACATTGGGCTAATTGTGATTGGCCAACACATGGACTCCACTAACTGAAAATTAGTTAAATAATCTTATTTACATAAGATAAAATGTGTGTAATTTTTTGGACCAAATATTGGACTTGGTAATAACCAAAAAGGCCTTCAATTTCGTCAATGGTTAATTAAAATGGAAAAATATGTTTTCATTTTTTGGTTAGCCATCTCTCAAAGTATTTAGAGAAAAAGAAAAAGGTTAGGGTTAGTGTCAAATTCAAGAACTTAATTTGATTAGGGTTAATTTTTCAAATTCTTGGTGTTGCTGGATTTTATAGTAACCTTATTTTTCTTTTATTAGCATGTTTGATTTTTATTTTAATTAAATTAATTAGATTCCAAAAATAAATTGCCATTCTTGAGTGTTGTAGCCACTTTTATGATACCTATAATTGTTCTTGAGAGCTGAGATTAGGAAATGAATCTCAGAATAGTCCTGGGAGCTGAGAAGTTACTCTAATGGATAGAGAATCCTATCGGGCCCTAAGCCCGGAGTTGAGCAAATAGTAGAGCATGAGCTTAGGAAGACTCATCATGATGATAAATTTAGTGCTCAATCTGTTATGCTTGCCGCAATGACTCCTTAATTCCGTCGTCAGAACTAAGGATTAGATCCTTATACCATGATGTTGAAATTAAAGGATCTTCATCGATCTAATCTTAGATCTCAGAAGCACGAATTGCACAAGAAGCTCATTCGCTCGAGTATGTCAAATGGTACGTCTGTCGAGCACTATATGTCGCAGATGATTACTGATATCGAACAACTAGGTTAGCTGGCATTACCTACGAGGCCGAGACTTCCATAGATTTGATCTTACAGTCTCTGCCCAAATGCTAGGGTGGGTTCATCATGAACCAAAAGAAAACTCTTGGAGAGTTAATGGTTATGCTCAAGGAGGCAGAGCCAGAGCTTCCAAAAGGGCAAGAAGCGCAAGGCGCATCTTACTTCAACATCCCAAAAGGTCAAGGCTTGGCCGAAGGCTTCTGGGGTGTGAAGAAAAATGTGAAGAAAAATGGCAATGGCAAAATCGTCAAAGTCTTATGGGAAGACAAATGGCATATCCCAAGATGTCTGCCTAAACTGTGGCAAACGGGGTCACTGGAAGCGTTACTGCCGTATGGACAAGGCAGACATGAAGGAAGTGAAGGTGGGCAAGGCTCCGACTTCAGATATGTTTGTTATTGTAATAAACGTGTCCACTACTGGTTTTAAAATTGGATTTTTGATACTGGATGTGGTACATATACATGTACTGATGTACGGGATCTGCTGATTAGCAGGAGATTGGCTTTAGATGAGATCGACCTGCGAGTCATAAACGGGACGAGAGTCGATGTTTTGGGTGTGTGAACCTAAGTTTTGGAAATGCCCTTTGGGCATGTACTTAAATTAGGAAACTGTTATAATATACCTAGTTTGACTAGAAACATTATCTTTATATTTAGTTTAACATGTTGCGGGTAAACCTTTATGTTCCAGAACACTGGGTGTTTTGTTTATAAAGATGATATTGAGATATACACATTAGATGTGAATAACAGTATTTATATTTTGAATATAAATGAATCTCAAACATATAACATGACAAACAAAAGCTCAAACTAAGTAAATCATATGAGACTTATTTGTGGCATTGTTCTCTGAGACATTTTAACAAGAATCGTATATCCACTCTTTGGAAGAATGGATACATGGATGGATTTGATTCCAATTCAAATGACGCTTGTGAATTTCGTTTATTAGGGAAAATGCCTAAAACGCCTTTTACCGGTAAGGATGTACGTGCCACCGAGCTGTTAGCCCTCATTCATGGTGACGTATGTGGGCCCATGTCTAGCCAGACTATAGGTGGATATCAATACTTCTTAACTTGTACGGATATTGCATAGCGTTATGGTTATGTGTCTTATGAAACACAAGTTGGAAAAATTTGATAAATTCAAAGAGTTTCAACAAGAAGTAGAAAAACAGACTGAAAAAAGTATTAAAACATTAGGGTTTGACCATGGTGAAGAATACTTTAATAATGAGTTTCCAGATTACTTGAAAGAATATGGTATTCTTTCACAGTGGACTCCTCCTGGAACACCTCAATTGAGTGTTGTGTCCGAACGAAGAAACCGAACTTTGTTGGACATGGTAAGGTCAAGGATGAGTCGCTCTAAGCTACCGATTTCCTTCTAAGGATACGCATTGAACTGTGCAATACTTATTTTGAATAAGGTTCCATCAAAGTCTGTTGGACAGACTCCATATGAAATATGGACAGGAAAGAAACCAGGTTTCTCATTCCTGAAGATTTGGGGATGCTAGGCATGTTAAATGTTTGGATGGTACCAAACTAGAACCCAAATCGGATAAGTGCCTATTTGTAATTGGTTATCCTATGGAAACCAGTGAATATTACTTATATAACCCACAAGAGAACAAGGTATTTGTTGCTCTCCATGCGGTTTTCCTCGAAAAGCAATTCCTATATACAGTGTTAAGTATGAGGAAAGTAAAACTCGATGGAAATCAGAGTGATACTATTCCTTGCTACGATCATCTCACGGAACACGAACAGTTCATCAAGGTTGAGACTGTTCCACAATCTTCTATTACATAAGAAATGCGTAGGTCGGAGAGAGTTAGAAAATAACCTAAGAGGTATGGGTTTCTGATCTCACCTCATGTATATATTAATCTTTTTGAGAAAGATGAACCGGCTACGTATAAGGAAGTGATACAAGGAATCGACTCTGCTTTATGGCAAGAGGCCATGAAGTCCGAAATGGATTCCATGTATACCAACCATGTTTGGACATTGGTTGATGTACTAGAAGGCATTGTGCCTATTGGTGGCAGATGGGTCTTCATGGTGAAGACACACTTGTATGGCAACATACAAACATACAAAGCTATGCTTGTATCGAAAGAGTATCGTCAACGATATGGTGTCGAATTAGACAAAGTTTTTAACATGTTCCCATGATTAAATCCATTCGGATAATGCTTGCTATTGCTGCATATTTCGTTTTTGAAATATGGCAGCTGGAAGTCAAAACCACATTCCTTAACGGAAACCTTTTGGAGGATGTTTTATACAACAGTCTGACGGATTTGTCATACCAAAACATACAAACAAGGTTTGCAAGTTAATTCAATCCATTTAGGGATTGAAGCAAGCATTGTTTTCTTGGAACCAATGTTTTGATGAGATCATATTACAATATTTTTTCATTCAAAACGAAGATAATTCTTGTGTATATAATAAGGTTAGTGGGAGCGCACTAACATTGGATGTCCTATATATTGATGATGTATTTTTTCTTGGAAATGACATTCCCATATTAAAATCGTGAAAGCTTGGTTTTCATTAAGATTCTCCAATAAAAACTAGGAAGAGGCAACCTTTATTCTAGGAATAGAGATATAATGGATATTTCTAAAAGTTGTTGGCACTCTCAGAGAACTCGTACATTGAAAGAAATGTACGCGACCTGATATATCATATGCTTTGAGCATGTAGAGTCACAATCAGGCCGATCCAGGTGATGGTCACTGGATTGATGTAAAAACATCCTTGAGTATCTTAGAAGAACTAAGGATGCCTTTTATTATATGGAGATAGAGAACTTGAGATGACTGGGTTCACCGATGCAAGTTTCCAAAAAGGTAAAGATGACTGTAAGTCGCAATACGGGTACCTATTTTTTTGAACAATGGAACAGTGAGCTGGAAATCTTCCAAGAAAGATACTGTTACCGATTTAACAATAAAGCGAAATATATTGTAGTGGCTGAGGCAGCAAAAGAAGCATTTTGGATCTATAAAATTCCTAATTGGATTAGGAGTAGTTCTGTTAGCAGCGGAGCTGGGCTACAACATTGTCTAAGGAATTACGGTCTCGTCATTGATCCAAGTATGTACTTCGACAATTTCATCTGATCCGTGAGATCATACGTCATGGCGATGTCAAGATAAAAAGATCGTTTCAGATGATAACTTGCATATCCGCTGGAGAAAGTGATATCTCAGCATAAGCATGAGTGATCCGTACATAGTTCAGGTGTTAGAAACTTGAGTGATTGGCTATAGCCCAAGTGGGAGATTGTTGGACAATTATGACCCATAATATAATTATTTTGTAAATGACATGGTGTTCTTTTGAAATTGCTCTTTTATCATTTTGTAATTGGACTACATGGATATATAAATGATAAAAGTCCTTATGGTTAATTTCAGATAAATAAGATATGTGACAATATTATTCTACGAAAGGTTTAATTATTAAATATCCCTAGTCGTAGTATTATCGAGACTGGACATCGATAATGCGGAATAGACTAGTATTACAATTGTGCACGTTATGGAAGCTTAACGACAGAGTTCTCATATATTTAAGTATTAGATACTTATGCAAGTGTGATAGGAGGTTCTATTAGCCGTTGGACCGGGAACAGCTTCGCTCTGGATAGACCCCTCGGAATCCCATTGGTAGTATGACTATATGTCTATGGGAATCCGAATCAGGGTAGGTGTATTTGGTCTTAACCTGAGAATTGCATCGCTAATACTTGTGACAATAAGTATACTATGGTTTTGGTCGTCCGGAGCTTTAATAGGTTTTGTGTACGCTTCTTCTGGGTATACTGAGAATCGTAGTGTATTGGGTGTGATGTCACGATGGAAGTATCATTTCAGTCATATGGAGATGATGATCACGCAGGGATACAGAACTGGTAATCTCAAATGCTGCAGCTATCGGGATAGTATGACTAGGTTATGATTATCCGATTACAGAGACTAGTTGCTAGTGATCCGATATATGCTTCGTACATGGCAGACACAATTCCACCCTAAGGCCTAGCATGTGACATTCGATATTGGATCGTTATACGCAATACTTCGTATACTAAGCGTGATAAAGATTACATATTATTCGTTGAATATTTCTGGAGAATTGGGTAGGCACGGTGCTTTACTAGAAGCCAACCATGTCTTGTAAATCAGTAAGAACGTGGTATGGGGTATGCACGTGTTCAGATAGTCCGACAATCAGATTTACTGCCAACATATCCATGGATTGTTGGAGTTCTACGGTCCCGAGTATCGAATAATAAGCATAAAACATACATGTGAATACAACGAGAAGTTCCAGAATACTTACATCGAGCGTTGAGCGATGCGGTGGACAACAAAAATCTGGTTTCTGCCCTCCTGTCAAGCTCAGTAGTCCACTGAAATTTGGTGCTCCATTTTCAGCTTTAGTCCTCCTCCAAGCTCCAAGCTTCTCGAATGGTATTCCAAGCCCACAAGTGGGTTTCCCTATCACCTTCGCGTGACTCCGATAGTGTGCTAGCACTCGATAATTTTTGCCACAAAAATTACCTTGCTTCTCCTCCATTTTCACGGTCAAACCAGTAAGTTTTGAGAAGAAAAATGGCCTGTTGGCCGAGAGAGAATAAGATGATTTTTGGCTCCAATTTCGTGAACCAAAGAGAGAGAAAGGAAATGTGTATTAGTTGGTTATTGATTTCAAAAATCAAAACATATACCAAATAATAAAATAACAATATATGTCATTCAAGCTTTCAAAAAGCTTTCCAACCACTTCCATCAACTCACATCACTCAATCAATCAATCAAGTGACAAGTTGTCACATCACTCAAAGTGACTAATGATTTGACAGTTGATTTGACTTGCGTGCCGCACTAGAATTCAAAATGCGAATGCGCTCGCAAACAATCCCGGGCTCGGGTTCGCTAATTCCAAATTAACGAATTTTCCGTTGCGACATAATTAAATGATTATGCCTAGCGAAATCACTATTCAAGTCACTAACGTATTAATTCTAAATTAATTTGTTCGCCCGAATTAAAATCTAATTTCAATTCCGCGTCGAAATCCAATTTCGTATAATATATCGAATATATTATTTTATCGATTAATTCCAAATTAATCGTTTTTCTCTCTTTTAATAATATTTTATCCTAGATAAAATATCTCTACAATTAATCCCAGATTAATTTTCACTCCCATTTAATTAATCCCAGATGAATTAAAGTGCGAGTCATACGTCATCGGTGAATCTTCGGGAAGCGACCCATGAGATCCCCAGATATGTTGGCAGTAAATCCGGTCGTCGGACTATCCGAACACGTAAGTACCTAGTACTACGTTTGTACCAATTTACAAGACAAGGTTGGCTTCTAGCAAAGCGCCTTGCCTATCCAATTCTCCAGAAATATCCTTACAGGAATATGTGATCTATATCGGGCGTAGTATACGTAGTATTGCGTATTTCGATCCAGTATCGGATGTCACGTGCTAGGCCTGGGGCTGGAATTTTTTCTGCCCCGTACGAAGCACATATCGGATCTCTGGTAACTAGTCTCTATATCGGATAAACATAACCTTGTCATTTTATCCCGATGACTGCAGTACAAAAGAGAACCAGTACCGAATCCTACGTGACCATCATCTCCACTATGACTGGAGTGATACTTCCATCTTGACATCACACCCAACACACTGCGATTCTCAATATACCCAGAAGAGGCGTACACAGAACCTGTTAAAGCCCTGGACGACCAAAACCAAATTATATTGATTGTCGCAAGTATTAGCGGTGCAAGTCTCAGGTTAAGACCAAGTACATCTACCCTGATTTCGGACATCCATAGACACATAGTCATACTACCAATGGAATTCCGAGGGGTCTATCCAGAGCGAAGCTGTTTCCCGTACCATCGGTAAATCACAACCTCCTATTACACTTGCATGAGCATCCTATACCCAAATATATGAGAACTATGCCGTTATGCCCTCACAACGCGCACAAGTGTAATATTAGTCTTTTACGCATTATCGATGTCCAATCTCGATAATACTCGGACTAGGGATATTTAATGATTTATCCTTCATGGATTGATACTGTCTCATATCTTCTCAATCCAGGAACAAATCATAAGGACCTCTTATCATTTATACATCTTGGTGATGTAATCACAAATGATAAGAGAGTAATATCATTTGTCACATAGTTAATTTGTACAACAACACCATGATCTGTACAAATAGTGACGCTATGGGTCATAATTGTCCAACAATCTGCCACTTGGCCTATAGCCAGTCACTCAAGTGTCTACCACCCGAACTATGTAGGGTTCGCTCATATTGCTGAGGAAAGGCTTTCGTCAGCGGATTTGCATGATTATCATCTGACGCGATTTATTCGATCATCACATCGCCACGATGTATGATCTGAATGAATCAGATGAATATCGAAGTATGTATTTGGATCGTTGATGAGACCATTAATTCTTTAGCATGCGCTGTAGCCTAACTCAGCTGCTAAAAGAACTATATCTAATCTAATTAGATTATTATCGACCCAAATGGCTTCTATTGTTGTCTCAGCTGCATCAATAACCCGTATTTGTTGTTTATTCGATAACAATATCTTTCTTGGAAGATTTCCAGCTCATTGTTCCGTTATTCAAACTTTATAGTACCGTTTGCGACTTATAGTCATTTTTATCTGTTTAGGAAACTTGCAGTAGTGATCCCAGTCACTTCAAGTTTTCCATCTCCATAGTAAAAGACAACATCCTTAGTTCTCTAAAAACTATCGGATGTTCTTAATATCAATCCAGTGACTATCACTTGGATTGGCCTGTTTGTGAATCCATATGCTCAAAGAGTATGAGACACCAGGTCGCGTACATTTTTCAATGTACGAGTTTTCAGAGAGTATTAATAACTTTAAATCTATCCCAGTAGATCTTTATTCCTAGAATAAAGGTTGTTTCTCCCAAGAATTCTACGGAGAATTTTCAGGAAAGCCAAGCTTTCACCGATTTTTTTATTTGGGAATATCATTTCCAACAAATGATATATATTATCCATATTTATAGGACAACCACTGTCAGTGCGCTCCCACTAACCTCCTTATATATATAAGAATCATTTTCGTTTTGAATTAAATCATAAACCATTATGATTACATCAAAATGATAATTCCAAGAATGTAATGCTTGCTACAATCCAAACATGGATCGAATAACCTGCAAACCTTGTTTGCTAGTTTATGTACGACAAAACCTGACAGGATGTTGTAAACATCTTCCAAAAGGTTTCCTATTAAGGAAAGCGATTTTGTCGTTCAGCTGCCATATTTCATAAATGAAACATGCAGTATCAGCAAGCATTATCCAAATGGATTTATCAATGGCAACAAGTAAAAGGTTTCGTTATGATCGACACAATGTTGATAACGATACCTTTTCGTTAAAAGCCTAGCTTTATGCGTTGGTATGTTGCCATCCATGTATGTCTTCCTTGAAGACTTATATAGTACCAATAGGTACAATGCCTTGCGGTACATCAACTAGTATCCAAACATAGTTGATATACATGGAATCCAGTTCGGATGTCATAGTACTTTCCCCATAATAGAGAGTCGATACCTTGTATCACTTCCTCATAGGTAGTCAGTTCATATTCCTCAATAAGATTGACATCTTAACGAGGTGAGATCAGAAACCCATACCTCAGGTTGTTTTCTGACTCTCTCCGACTTACGCGGTTCTTTTGTATTCGAAGATTATTGGTAAAGTTTCACCCTTGATGAACTATTTATGTTCCATTAGGAATGGGTGCCTGGAATAGTATTACTCCAATTTTCTTCGAGTTTTACTATCCTCCCACTTACCACTACATATAGGTATTCCTCTTAGGAAGACCACATGGTGAGCAACAATTACATTGTTCTCTAGTGAGTTGTATAAGTATTATACTTTGGTTTCCCTAGGATAACCAACAACTTTGGCACTTATCCAATTTGGGTTTTAGTTTGGTATCATCCAAGCATATCCCTAGCATACCCAAATTTTTAGGAATGAGAAACCCGGTTTCTTTCTTGTTCATATCTAATATGAAATCTGTCAAACAGATTTTTATGGAACCTTATTCAAAATAAGTTCTGCACTGTTTATATGTATCCATTGAAGGAAATGGTAGCTCAGAGCGACTCATGATTAACCTTATCATGTCCAACAAAATTCGGTTACTTTGTTCGGACACACCATCAAATTGACGTGTTCCGAGAGGAGTCCTCATTGAAAGAATACTATACTCTTTCAAGTATGTGAGAAACATATTGCTTAAGTATTTCATCATCGTCT